>BSBK01009756.1:0-174687 GCA_027943335.1 Chamaecyparis obtusa
TATATATATATATATATATATATATATATATATATATATATATATATATATATATATATATATATATATATATGTATATATATGTATATATATACATATATATACATATATATATATATATATATATATATATATATATATATATATATATATGTATATATATGTATGTATGTATGTATGTATGTATGTATGTATGTATGTATAACTTACAAAGTCTAGCATGCTGTGATATTCTCAATTCTGATCTTTTATTACTTCTTTAACTTCTTATTCTTTCTTTTTAACTTTTATGATTTTCAATTTATATTTTCTTTGTTCTACGTAACTCCTTCCAATCTCGTTACTTATCTTTTATCTCTCCCCCTTTTTTTTTTGTCTTGCACTATCCATATATATCTCTTACATGGATTGGAAAGGCACATCTTTGCTGCAATATCCTTGACGTGACTCTTCCCTTGATTGCTTCCTTTAATACAAGTGGTTTTTGTTTGTTTAAATATTTGATTAGGATGATTACTGTCTATGTTGGCAGTGCTTAAAGATTCACAGACAACTATTATTGCAACCAGTAAATGAGACATTGAAATATTAAATAATTAATGTTTACCATAATTTCCATTGATATTATTTACTATCGGTGTTCTAAATGTTGATTAGTATTCATCTGGTTTGTTTGTAGTCTTTATGGTTATAGCCCTGTCGTCATGGTTCTTATGCTATCGGTAATCTTATTCATCAATAATAATATTGTATTTCATTACTCCTGTAGCCATGTCATTTATTTATTAAGCCGATAGGCTTTATTGTGGGAGCTTTTGCTCCCAGAATCTTATCATCTTGTCTACCTCCCTGCTTGCTTCTTTCGCTGGAAAAGTGCAATTCCTCGATGCTTGGTGGACTTCCCTACCTTGTGTACATGGAATCACCTCCTTTATTACATACATTTGTCACCCCCTCTCTTCGTGCATTATCAATTATTTTTGAACCCTAATTGTTTTATCGGCTCCCTTCCTCAATACAGTTGTTCACCACAATATCAAAACTCTCTTAGCCAATATCAACATAGAAAACAACATGGATCAAGGAGGAAAAGGTCCGCAACATTAGTTGAGCCAGCTAGGTCACCGCAAAATTTTGGGATATTAGCTGGGCTGGATAAGTCACCCCTAAATTTTGGGACATCAGCTAAGCCAGCTAGGTCAGTAGGGTAGTTTTCATCAGATTGTGTACAAGGATGGGAAAATAGATTGCAATTTTTTATTTAGGCAAGCAATTGAAAATGTGAAAGAAGGCTCACCCAGTTCTTTGAATATGAAGCTGGTAAGAATGTTATTCCGTTTAGAATCATCAGATAAAGAGTATTGAGAAAGCAATTCATGCCTTCATTTTATGAAGCTGATGGGGGATGTCTACCTTAAAATGGTCATTGCTTTAGAAGTTCTAGGTGCCAATGAAAGTTGCCCCGGAAATTTGTCATCCTCCCTGCTTGTATGTTAGCTTTGTCCAACGACTTACACAAAATTTTTTTAATTAAGCCAATTTCTACAGCTGTCCTCCCACCTTCCTTCACGCAATTGTCATACTGCCTCCCATATAGCTGTAACCAGCACCCGACAATTGAAGACACTGATAAGTAGGAGATATTTTCCACAACAAGTCAAATTGTGATATTGCTATCAGGATTCAACTGTATAGTTTTTGAGTCAAACTCATTGACCCATGATTCATAAGTAGTGGTTCACATGAACCCATCTCTCATGAGAATGAATGGAACACTTAGAACTCATTGGATCTAGGTGATGCTCAAAGAGGTGAAGCATCGAGACTTCCCGGGAGGTCACCCATCCCAGTACTACTCTAGCTTGAGCGTGCTTAACTACAGAGTTTCCTCCATGGCTAAACCCACTCTACTTGCATCCTCATTTGCAAAACCTTCACCAAGTGTTGTGCCTTATGAACCATTCATTAGAAAGACCCTTAAGCTCATCAATTGATAAGTGTAATACCCCAAAAATGGGCTATAAGTTCATTAATCTCCTACATCTTCAATTCGAACGAAATCGACATCAAAGTCCTAACCTAAGGCACATCTAAACATCATCGAATCATAATTGATTATCTTAAATTTTGCATCGGGGAATATTCCTAGTAATATTCCTAATTATCTTAATTATCTTTAATTTAATGATTATTTGGCGATAAATCACATTTATCCTAAGTTTGCTTAATTGAATATTTTCATATTTAATTAATTAGATTTAATATTTTCCACTTAATTGTGTAATTAAATTTAATTCTATCTATTATTAATTGTATTATTTAATTTTGACAATAAATCAAAATTCCTATCTTTAATTGATTAAATTCTTATTTAATTAATTAAAGCATGTTGTCATTATTTAATAATATAATTTTTAATAAAAGTTTGGTAAAATAGTTAATTAACCCATAAATTAATTATTTATTTTCAAAAATCAGTTGAGTTGAGGATAAATCACTTTATTTATTTATTTAATTCTTAATTATTATGCATATTCAAAAGAAACAGTTAAACTCCAAATCAGAAAATCAATGCAAGTTATTGACTTTTTGGAACTCAACATCCTTTTGGAGTTCAAAAAGCTGATCTAAACTCTAATTTGAGTTAAAAAGCTATTTTTGCATGATTTTGAGAATTAACTATCTTTCATGATCAGATAACTCAAAAATCAAGATGAGTTAATTTGAGTGAGTTATGGCTTTTATCCATGCACCTCCAAAGCCCTGGATTTCTATAAATTAAAGGCTCAGCTCTTCACAAATCATCTCATGTTTTTGCACAATCACGCTGGAGAATTGGAATTGAAGAATCAAAGCTCTTGCGAATCGACATCTTTGTGAGATCAATCTTATTTTTGCATTCATATTTCATATCATTGTTAGATTAGCATAGCATATCAGTTTTCAATAGCATAGATTCATATCAAGTTTTTATCATTCTTATTGCATAGAAAATATCAAAAAAATAGATTAATTGTATTCAATTTCATATCCATCTTTTGCATTCAAATCCTTCATTTAGGTGTCATTTAGGTCACTGATCTCGATTACAGTCTGAGAACATTAATCTCGCACCTATTAGAAGGCAGTAAATCGCTTGGTTAGATAGCTTTCAATTTTGCACGATTTTGATTATCACTAACCTCTAATGTTTTACTGAGTGTTGTGTCTACAGATCAGGTACAATTTTCACACACACAATAAGTAGGAGATATTTTCCACAACAAGTCAAATTGTGATATTGCTATTAGGATTCAACTGTGTAATTTTTGAGTCAAACTCATTGAACCATGATTCATAAGTAGTGTTTCACATGATGAACCCATCTCTCATGAGAACAAATGGAACACCTAACACTCATTGGATCTAGGTGATGCTCAAAGAGGTGAAGCATCGGGACTTCCTGAGAGGTCACCCATCCCAATACTACTCCAGCTCGAGTGCGCTTAACTACAGAGTTTCCTCCATGGCTAAACCCTCTCTATTTGCATCCTCATTTGCAAAACCTTCACCAAGTGTTGTGCCTTATTAACCATTCATTATAAATCCCCTTAAGTTCATCAAATGATAAGTAGGAGATATTTTCCACAGCAGTTCAAATTCTGATATTGCTATCAGGATTCAATTGTGTAGTTTTTGAGTTAAACTCATTGACCCATGATTCATAAGTAGTGGTTCACACGAACCCATCTCTCATGAGAATGAATGGAACACTTAGCACTCATTGGATCTAGGTGATGCTCACAGAGGTGAAGCACCAGGACTTCCCGGGAGGTCACCCATCCCAGTACTACTTCAGCTCGAGCGTGCTTAACTATAGAGTTTCCTCCATGGTTAAACCCACTCTACTTGCATCCTCATTTGAAAAACCTTCACCAAGTGTTGTGCCTTATGAACCATTCATTAGAAAGACCCTTAAGCTCATCAATTGATAAGTAGGAGATATTTTCCATAGCAAGTCAAATTGTGATATTGCTATCAGGATTCAACTGTGTAGTTTTTGAGTCAAACTCATTGACCCATGATTCATAAGTAGTGTTTCACGCGATGAACCCATCTCTCATGAGAATGAATGGAACACTTAGCACTCATTGGATCTAGGTGATGCTCACAGAGGTGAAGCATCAGGACTTCCCAAGAGGTTACCCATCCCAGTACTACTCCAGCTCAAGCGCACTTAACTACAAAGTTTCCTCCATGGCTAAACCCTCTCTACTTGCATCCTCATTTGCAAAACCTTCACCAAGTGTTGTACCTTATGAACCATTCATTAGAAAGCCCCTTAAGTTCATCAATTGATAAGTAGGAGATATTTTTGACAGTAATTCAAATTGTGATATTGCTATCAGGATTCAACTGTGTAGTTTTTGAGTCAAACTCATTGACCCATGATTCATAAGTAGTGGTTCACAAGAACCCATCTCTCATGAGAATGAATGGAACACTTAGCACTCATTGGATCTAGGTGATGCTCACAGAGGTGAAGCACTGGGACTTCCCAGGAGGTCACCCATCCTAGTACTACTTTAGCTTGAGCGCGCTTAACTACAAAGTTTCCTCCATGGCTAAACCCACTCTACTTGCATCCTCATTTGCAAAACCTTAACCAAGTGTTGTGCCTTATGAACCATTCATTAGAAAGCCCCTTAAGCTCATCAATTGATAAGTAGGAGATATTTTCCATAGCAAGTCAAATTGTGATATTGCTATCAGGATTCAACTGTATAGTTTTTGAGTCAAACTCATTGACCCATGATTCATAAGTAGTGGTTCATGTGAACCCATCTCTCATGAGAATGAATGGAACACTTAGCACTCATTGGATCTAGGTGATGCTCACAAAGGTGAAGCATCGGGACTTCACGGGAGGTCACCAATCCCAGTACTACTCCAACTCGAGCACGCTTAACTACAGAGTTTCCTCCATGGCTAAACCCATTCTACTTGCATCCTCATTTGCAAAACCTTCACCAAGTGTTGTGCCTTATGAACCAATCATTAGAAATCCCCTTAAGCTCATCAATTGATAAGTAGGAGATATTTTCCATAGCAAGTCAAATTGTGATATTGCTATCAGGATTCAACTATGTAGTTTTTGAGTCAAACTCATTGACCCATGATTCACAATGTAGTTTTTGAGTCAAAATCATTGACCCATGCTTCTACAACTCTTTTCTTATTTCCCACTACCTTAGCATAAAAAATGTCTACAATGAAACCTTTTTGAGGATTGGGATTAGTCTATTGAAGTGTTGCAACAACTCATTCCTTATATCTCTCCCGCAAGATATTATCTATCAATGTAACCCCTTTATAAATCTTATTTGTGTCCTGAACAACCACCGTGAAAAGATGATCAAGGAGGATACCATTGTGGATGTGTTCACTCATGATGAAGCTTGCATCCAAAATGTTCTTAATTATCGACAACATAAACTCCTTTGTGATCACAAACAACCTCTTGATCTAAGCATCAACATATTCAATATCACACAAGAATGCAACACCAAAGTGAACTCTGCCTATCATCTAACAATCCAACCTGCACAAGAAAAGCACATAAAAATTACCAAAATACAATGGCCAAGCCATACTCATCTCTCTGCTTAAATGGCTAGAGGGAGCCTTCTAGAGCTTTATTAAATCTCCATAAATTACAAAAAAATGGATCTTATGGTAAAGATGTCCTTGTCAACTACTTCAATTAGGAATTAAATCTTTGCCAAATCTTAGTTGTAGACCAAAACTGAGAAAGCATCCTAAAATAGCCTATTGAGCCATCCCCACAACTAGCCATACTGTCAGAAAGTACTTCCTTCAAAGTTCCTATGACATGAAAAAGCTTTTAAAGGTTGTTTCAATCTCTAAACCTAATATTTGCAACACTCTATGGTATATCTCCATCATTCCATATCTCGTTCTTTCTAACCAGGGATAACCATTTTGAGACACCATCACAAGCTAAAGTTTGTCATACAATGCTATGAAAACAAGTCATGTTTTCCAAAATTATTTGCTAACTTGTCATGGTATAAAGAATTAGTTGCCAACCAACATGTTATCACCCCTATAGCTAAAGTTAATATTCATGCAATATCAATATAGTAATTGTAAATATTGTGAATGTATCTTTCCTTGCAACATCTTATAACTACCGACATATAGTAGTGTTGGACTTTTAAACATAATAATATTTTTAATTGTAAATGTCATTCAAATTGAATTATGATCTTATTGAACACAATTCAATTTATTTTGTTACATGTATCACAAACACGCTTCCAATATAACTAAACATCTATTGAATAGTACAGATAACAAAATCATAGTTTTCTTTGGAAGAGAATACCGTCACCAACATTACAAATAAAACAAATGAGAAATCACAACTTGGGTGCATTAATCAACATTACATACATAACAATTACACTAACTAGCATTTGAAATATTAAGAAATGTTAAATACTACTTGTAAGGAATGCATAATCAATAATTAGAATCAACATTGGATACATAAAAGAATGCAATATTTTGCACAACATAAACTCCTTAGAAATTGTTTTATTGAAAACATTATTGAGTGTACAGGGATAGCAGATGATGGACCTCAATCGACATAGTGTTGATCCTTTAATCATGCAAATATTATGCCAGCACTTGATCCATTATGTGTATAGGAACCATCGAAGTAGATTTTCCATTGTGTTTGTCTTTACAGGGTACATATATTATCATCTAGAAACTTGGTCAATATAGGATGTTCAACTGGTATTGGTGCTTCTATCAATTGATCGGCGATGACCTGATCCTTGATCACTTTCCTGTCAATATACTCAATATCAAATTCTCTCAAAATCATCACCCATTTTATTAATCTCCCAGTCAATGCAGATTTGTTGAGGAGATACTTTAATGGATCTATCTTTTCCACTAGTAATGTCTTATGACTCAACATGTAATGTTTAAGTATTTGTGAAGCAAAGATAACTGCTATACATGCCCTTTATATTGTTTTGTAATTTAGTTCATATGCCACCAATGTTTGGTTGTTATAATATATGGCACGTTCCTTTTCATCTATATCATGTTGTGCTAAAAGTGCTCCTAGGTAATATGGTGTTGTTGATATTTATAGTGGGAGGGGTTTGCCTGCTATGGGTGACATCAACATTGGAGCTAAAAGAAGATATTTTTTATTTCTTCAAATGTTGCCTGGTATTTTTTAGTCCATACAAATAGAATACCTTTATGTGACAAATACTGAAAGGGGTGACATTTATCAACCAATTGTGCTATAAATCTTCTCATGGATTGCAATTTTCCTTGTAGACTTCTAAGATGTGGAATGTCCATGTGACACAAGACAAAGCGGGATGAGGGGACAAAGGCACACTCTAATCACCACTCCCCTTGCAGCTAGAAACATCACACAAAAGTAATAGTAAAAATAAGGAGAGAGAGAGAGAGAGAGAGAGAGAGAGAGAGAGAGAGAATGTAGATACTTCATTTATTATTCATTAATAACCTCATACATGTCGAGCTATGAGGCCTTCCCGATTACAGACAAATACCAACAGAATTCAATTACAACAATCCTCTAACATGTGAGGATTCAAATGTTAGAATCTATCTTCTATCTTCTAAAACTCCTCCTCTCAAACTACAACAAACTACTTTATTTATACAAGAGGCTACCGAAACAAGCCAACCTTCAGATCCATCATTGGAGAAGGAAATGACCAGATCTAGGTCCACATGCGCTTCCTAATGATCAATGTAACCATTAACTCTATGACCAAAATTAAATGCACTAGTCAGCCTCAACAGAAATCCAAAATAAACCACTCGGTGAGAAATATTACCGAGTGATAGGAAATTAACTTGATGAACCAACTGAGCCAACTCAGTGAACAAAGGAATTGAGTAGCAACTAAGCCTCAATGGTGGAAATAGGAATACATCACTAAGAGCCCAAAAGTAGCTTGTATGTTAGCTTCGTCCAACGACTTACACAAAATTTTTTAATTAAGCCAATTTCTATAGTTGTCCTCCCACCTTCCTTCACGCAACTGTCATACCGCCTCCCATACAGCTGTAACCAACACCTGACGATTGAGGACACTGATAAGTAGGAGATATTTTCCACAACAAGTCAAATTGTGATATTGCTATCAGGATTCAACTGTATAGTTTTTGAGTCAAACTCATTGACCCATGATTCATAAGTAGTGGTTCACATGAACCCATCTCTCATGAGAATGAATGGAACACTTAGCACTCATTGGATCTAAGTGATGCTCATAGAGGTGAAGCACCGGGACTTCCCAGGAGGTCACCCATCCCAGTACTACTCCAGCTCGAGTGCACTTAATGATAGAGTTTCCTCCATGGCTAAACCCACTCTACGTGCATCCTAATTTTCAAAACCTTCACCAAGTGTTGTACCTTATGAACCATTCATTAGAAAGCCCCTTAAGCTCATCAATTGATAAGTAGGAGATATTTTCCATAGCAAGTCAAATTGTGATATTGCTATCAGGATTCAATTGTGTAGTTTTTGAGTCAAACTCATTGACCCATGATTCATAAGTAGTGTTTCACATGATGAACCCATCTCTCATGAGAATGAATGGAACACTTAGCACTCATTGGATCTAGGTGATGCTCAAAGAGGTGAAGCATCAAGACTTCTCGGGAGGTCACCCATCCTAGTACTACTCCAGCTTGAGCGCGCTTAACTACAGAGAAACCTCCATGGCTAAACCCACTCTACTTGCATCCTCATTTGCAAAACCTTCACCAAGTGTTGTGACTTATGAACCATTCATTAGAAAGCCCGTTAAGCTCATCAATTGATAAGTAGGAGATATTTTCCACAGCAAATCAAATTGTGATATTACTATCAGGATTCAACTGTATAGTTTTTGAGTCAAACTCATTGACCCATGATTCATAATTAGTGGTTCACATGAACCCATATCACATGAGAATGAATGGAACACTTAGCACTCATTGGATCTAGGTGATGCTCACAGAGGTGAAGCACTGGGACTTCCCAGGAGGTCATCCATCCCAGTACTACTTCAACTCGAGTGTGCTTAACTACAAAGTTTCCTCCATGGCTAAACCCACTCTAATTGCATCCTCATTTGCAAAACCTTCACCAAGTGTTGTGCCTTATGAACCATTGATTAGAAATCCCCTTAAGCTCATCAATTGATAAGTAGGAGATATTTTCCATAGCAAGTCAAATTGTGATATTGCTATTAGGATTCAACTGTGTAGTTTTTGAGTCAAACTCATTGACCCATGATTCATAAGTAGTGGTTCACAAAAACCCATCTCTCATGAGAATGAATGGAACACTTAGCACTCATTGGATCTAGGTGATGCTCAAAGAGGTGAAGGATCAGGACTTCCCGAGAGGTCACCCATCCTAGTACTACTCCAGCTCAAGCACACTTAACTACAGAGTTTCCTCCATGGCTAAACCCACTCTACTTGCATCCTCATTTGAAAAACCTTTGCCAAGTGTTGTGCCTTATGAACCAATCATTAGAAATCCCTTAAGCTCATCAATTGATAAGTAGGAGATATTTTCCACAACAAGTCAAATTGTGATATTGCTATCAGGATTCAACTATGTAGTTTTTGAGTCAAACTCATTGACCCATGATTCATTGACTAAATTGTGATATTGCTAGCAAAGCCTTTTGGATTGCAAGAATTGAAGAGCCACATATCAAAGGGAGATGACAACAATATTCCATGACATAATGCATGATCTTATGGAAGATTATGTAGACAATATTATTGCTAAATCGGGAGATAGAAATGAATAATTTCCAGTCCTGTCAGTTGTATTTGATAGATTGTATGGGTACAAAGTTTTCCTAAACCCTAAAAAGTGTATTTTTGGGCTAACATCTAGAAAAATCCTTGTATTTATAGTGTCACATCATGCGATAGAAGTTGATATAGCCAAAGACAAAGCTATAGTTGATATGCCACCACCCATGATAATACAGGAGCATCTTAGGTTCTTGGCAATCTTGCATCAGCAAAAATAAGTTAGAGTTATTAGTTGTGCTTGGTAGTTTCTTTTGGACTCTCGGTGATGTATTCTTGTTTCCACTGATGGGGCTCAGTTGCTACTCAATTCCTTCATTTGTCGAGTTGTCTCGGTTGGTTCACTGATTTAATTTCTTGTTGCTCGGTAATCTTTCTCACTGAGTGGTTTATTTTGGATTTCTGTTAAGGCTGACTTGTGAATTTAATTTTTGTCATGGATTTAATGGTTACATCGATCATTAGGAAGCGTGTGGATCTAGATCTGGTCATTCCTTCTCCAATGATGGATCATCTGAAGGCCGAATTGTTTCGGTAGCTTCTTGTATAAATATAGTTTGTTGTAGTTTGAGAGGAGTTTTAGAAGATAGATTCTGAAAGTTGAATCCTTGCATGTTGGAGGACTATTGTAATTGAATTATGTTGGTATTTGGTCATAACCGGGAAGGCCTCATAGCCTGAGATGTATGAGGTTATTGATGAATAATAAATGACGTATCTACATTCTCTCTCTCCCTGTTTGTACTATTCCTTCTGTGTGATGTTTCTTCAAGGGGAGTGGTGATTAGGGTGTGCCTTTGGCCCCTCATCCCACTCTATCTTGAGTCAGGTGGTATCAGAGTGAGGTTAGATCTGGATCTAAATTTACAAATTTAGGTCAAGGGCTCCTTCTTGTAAGCCCTAGTTGGTATTTGTTGTGGGGTGGTAGATTGCAATCTAACCTGCAATTGCAAAGGGTTTCAAGATGGTTCATGAGAGGCGAGATGCAAATCCAAGATTGGTAGACATGCTAAGACAAATTGCTTCTAGGCTAGAAGCTATTGAGATAGCCCAGCGTCAAGGAAGACATCTTGAGGATGTTAGTGATGAAGAAGCCGAAGATAAACAAGGTGAAGTAGAGCCTGCACTTGTGATGGATCAAGGTGAAGAAAGAATTTTGAAGGCATTGACAAATTTGTATTCTACACCATATTTTAATCCCCCTGAATACAGTGTTAGGATGGATTCATATGAGTTGATGGATTGGATAACTGAGATGGAAAAGTATTTTGAATATGAAAATGTTCCTGAGGAAAAGAAGGTGAAAATTGCAAGTACAAAATTGAAAATTCATGCATCCTTATGGTGGGAGCATCTAGAATTGGACAAAAAAGGAAAGGCAAAGACAAAATCAAGGTAAGGAATAAGATGGCGAATAAGTTGAAAGACAAGTTCTTACCCTCTAATTATCAAATTAACCTAGTTTGGCGAATGCAAAGTTTGAGGTAGAAAGATAGCTCGGTAAAAGACTATACTTAGGAATTCTATAAATTAGACATTAGATCTGGACATATTAGGGATGAAGTGGAAAGAGTTGCTAGATACCTAAATGGGTTAAGAGTTTCTATTCAAGAGGAAATCAATTTGGTCAAGTTGGAAAGTATTGAAGAAGCTTATCAGTTTGCCCTAAAAGATGAGGAAATTTTGAACAAAATACATGAGAAAAGACAAAGAGGAAGAGGTAGATCTTGTGGTGAAAACAATAGATTTGATCAATAGAAAACAAATCTAGATAAAGGAAAGATCGACTGGAAAGGTGAAAATTTTTATAGAGAAAGAAACAGTAACTACCGAGGTGGTTATAGCAGAGGTGGATTCCAAGGAACTTGTTACAATTATGGAGAAGGATATAGGTCATTTGAGTGTACACATGCAAGTAATAAGGTCGGTAACAGTAGAAATGCTTTGGTGCAAGAAGACTCACTGAATGAATCAGAGAAGGAAAATAACTTGATGGTCAGAAGAGCACTATGGAGTGAAAGTAATAAGGAAGATTCGGTAAGAAAGAGTTTGTTCAAGACCAGATGCAAAGTTGCTAATGAGGTATGGAAGGTAATCATTAACAATGGAAGCTCGAAGAATTTGGCATTTGAGGAAATGGTTGCAAATTTGCAGTTGAAAAGGTTGGAACACCCGAAGCCTTATCAAATTTCATGGATCAAGGATGAGCATACACTATTGGTAAGTGAACAATGTTATGTGAATTTGAAAATTGGAAAGTACTATGATAAGGTATTATGTGATATCATGCCTATGGATCATTGTCATATTTTGTTGGGTAGACCTTGGCAATATGATAGACATGATATATATGATGGAATATTGCATAAATATACTATTTGGGCTAATGGGAAAAGACATATCTTGTTACCTTTGGTTGAAGAATCTATTGGTAATGTTTGTACATCTATGAAAGTTTGTTTGATGGAAGGAAAAAAATTTGTTAAGGATTTGAAGAAGAATGATGCATGTTTTGTTGTGATTCCTAACAAACCGGGTGAGAAAATAGTGGATAATATCCCTAAAGAAGTTGATAAGATACTCACCAAGTACAGAGAGATCATTTTTGATAATGTACCTGATGGTTTTCCATCGAAGAGAAGCATTTTTCATTGTATGGATCTTATTACTAGAGTTAGTTTACTGAACAAGGCACCACATTGGTTAACACCTACCGAGAATCAAGAACTTAACCGACAAATCCAAGAATTGTTGCAGAAAGGTTTGATCCAATAAAGTTTGAGTCCATGTGTAGTACCAATTGTATTGGCAGCTAAGAAGAATGGGTAATGGAGAATGTGTACTGATTCCAAAGTAATCAACAAGATAACAATGAAATATAGGTTTCCTATACCGAGAATGGATAACATAATGTATAGTTTGAGTGGAGCAAAGTATTTTACCAAAATTAATTTGAAAAGTGGATATCATCATATCAGAACTAGAGAAGGTGATGAATGGAAAACTGCTTTCAAGACAAGAGAAGGTTGGTATGAGTGGTTGGTTATGCCTTTTGGTTTATCTAATGCACCGAGTACTTTTATGAGATTGATGAATGAGGTTTTGAAGAAATTCTTGGGTAAATTTGTGATTGTATACCTAGATGACATTCTGATATTCAGTAAGACCAGAGAAGAAAATTTGTTTCACATTAAACAGGTATTGTAGAGATTGAAAGAAGAAAAGTTGTTAATTAATTTGAAAAAGTGTTCCTTCATGAAATAAGAGATTGTATATTTAGGATTTGTGATTTCAACTGATAGTTTGAAAATGGATCCTGAGAAGGTTGAAGCTATTTTGAACTGGTCTACACCTGAAAATACTAGTGAGGTAAGATCATTTCATGGTTTAGCAAGTTTTTACTGAAAGTTCATCAGAAATTTTAGTTCAATTTGTAATGCTATGATTGAGATTATGAGATGAGATAAAAGAAAATTCAAGTGGACACATGGAGCTGATAAAACTTTTGAGATTTTGAAGCAAAAGGTTGATGAATTGTCTGTGTTGGCTTTGCCTGATTTCAATAAGGTATTTCAAGTTGAATGTGATGCAAGTGGTCATGCAATAGGAGTTGTCTTGAGTCAAGAAGGTAAACATGTTGCTTTCTTTAGTGATAAATTGAATGATGAAAAAAGGAAATACTATATGTATGATCAAGAGTTCTATGCTATTGTTCAAGCCCTAAAGAAATGGAGACATTATTTGATACCAAGTGAATTTGTGTTGTATACTGATCATAAGGCTTTACAATATTTGGGTAGTCAGAATAAGTTGAATCAGAGACATATGAAATGGGTTGAATATTTGTAGAGTTATACATTTGTGATAAAATATAAGAGTGGAGTCACTAACCGAGTTGTTGATTCATTGAGTAGAAGAAGATCTTTGATGATTGAAATGAGAATTAAAGTTCTTAGTTTTGATGACATTAAAGATTTGTATGAAATTGACCCTAATTTTTCTAAGCCATGGAGAATGTGCAGAGCACCTATTCAAGATCAACAGAGTACTAAATGGGAAGACTATTTCATTCAAGAAGGTATGTTGTTTAAAGGTATTCAATTGTGTATACCGTGAGGATCAATGAGAACTAATTTGATAAAGGAGAAATATAGTAGTGGTTTGGTTGGAGATTTTGGCATTGACAAAACATTGAATTTGCTTAAGGAGTAATACTTTTGGCCATAGTTGTATAAGGATGTTTAAAAATTTGTGAAAAGTTTTGGAGTTTGTCAAGTTACAAAGAGAGTAAGTTAGAATACTGGATTGTATACACCAATTTTTGTTCCTGAGAAACCTTGGATTGATATCAGTATGGATTTTGTTCTTGGCTTACCAAAGACAGTAAGAGGTATTGATTCTATATTTGTTGTTGTGGATAGATTTTATAAGATGGCACATTTTATACCATGTAGAAAAACATCAGATGCAGTACATATAGCAAATCTTTTCTTTAAGGAAATTGTCAGATTGCATGGATTAACGAGGAGTATCATCTCTGATCGAGACAATAAGTTTGTTGGATACTTTTGGAAGACTCTATGGAGGAAGTTGGGTACCAAGTTGAGGTATAGTTATCCATTTCACCCACAGACTAATGGACAAACAAAGGTTGTAAATAGAAGTTTAGGTAATTTTTTGAGATGCTTGCTTGGAGATAAACTGAGGAATTGGGATTCTATGTTGGCACAAGTAGAATTTGCATACAATAACTTAGTGAATAGGAGTACTGGGAAAACACCTTTTGAGATTGTTAATGGCATACAACTGAGAGGTATATCAGATTTGAAGGACATTGCTGGTGAAGAAAAGAGAAGTGTTGAAGGAGAAGAATTTGTTGAGTTCATGAAGACATTGCATGAGGAAGTGAAACATAAGTTGAAAAATAGTAATCAGAAATACAAGGATAGAGCAGATAGATTGAGAAGACATAAGAATTTTGTAGTTGGGGATGAAGTAATGGTACACTTGAAGAAGGGTAGATTTCCTATTGGAACCTATGGAAAATTGAAAATAAAAAAATTTGGTCCTTGCAAGATATTGAGGAAGTTTGACAGTGGAAATGCTTATGAGATTGAGTTACCTGATGACATGAATATATTACCTATATTCAACATTATAGACTTGTATGAGTATAATGAATCTGATGAAGAAATGATAGGTGTCGAATGATTATCCTAAGAAGAAGATAGAAGAAGTTGAGCAGATTTTGGAACAAAGAGTTGGTAGAAGTACAAGAGGAAAAGAGTACATGGAATATCTCATAAAGTGGAAGAACAAACCAATTGAAGATAGTTCATGGATTACACAATCTAAGTTGGATTCACCTTGGGTTGTACCTACTCCATGATTCAGAGAATCATCTCAAAACAACCTCAGGTGTCTGATGCAGGAGCATCTTGGGTTCTTGGCAATCTTGTATCACTAAAAACAAGTTAGAGTTGTTAGTTGTGCTCGGTAGCTGCTTTTGGGCTCTCGGTGATGTATTCTTGTTTCCATCATCGGGGCTCAGTTGCTACTCGATTCCTTTGTTTACTAAGTTGGCTCAGTTGGTTCACCGAGTTAATTTCCTATCGCTCGGTAATCTGGCTCACCGAGTGGTTTATTTTGGATTTCTGTTGAGGCCAACTTGTGCATTTAATTTTGGTCATGGAGTTAATGGTTACATTGATCATTGGGAAGTGTGTAGACCTAGATATGTTCATTTCCTTCTCCAATGATGGATCTGAAGGTCGGCTTGTTTTGGTAGCCTCTTGTATAAATAAAGTAGTTTGTTGTATTTTGAGAGGATGAGTTTTAGAAGATAGAAGATAGATTCTAAAAGTTGAATCCTCACATGTTAGAGGATTGTTGTAATTGAATTATGTTGGTATTTGTCCGTAATTAGGAAGGCCTCATAGCCCAATTTGTATGAGGTTATTGATGAATAATAAATGAAGTATCTACATTCTCTCTCTCCCTATTTGTACTATTACTTCTGTGTGATGTTTCTGCAAGGGGAGTGGTGATTAGGGTGTGCCTTTGGCCCCTCATCTTGCTCTGTCTTGTGTCACATGAACATTCCACATCTTAGAAGTCTACAAGGAAAATTGCAATCCATGAGAAGATTTATAGCACAATTGGCTGATAAATGTCACCCCTTCCAGCATTTGTCACATAAAGGTATTTTGTTTATACGGATTAAAAAATACCAAGCAACATTTGAAGAAATAAAAAAATATCTTCTTTTAGCTCCAATGTTGATGTCACCCATAGCAGGCAAACCCCTCCTAATATAAATATCAGCAACACCATATTACCTAGGAGCACTTTTGGCACAACATGATACAAATGAAAAGGAATGTGTCATATATTATAACAACTAAATATTGGTGGCATATGAACTTGTAAGCTATAAAATATATATGTGGATATATATTTTTATATCTATGTGTTCATGTGTGTAGAGTATGTGATATGTGGTGTGTGGAAAATGCTGTGGACATACAAAACACAAATACTAACCTCAAAGTATGACAGATCTGGAAAATGTTGTTTTCTAGTATCTGTACTCAGTTTCAGAAAATTCT
The DNA here is from genome assembly GCA_027943335.1 of Chamaecyparis obtusa. Lineage (NCBI taxonomy): Eukaryota > Viridiplantae > Streptophyta > Pinopsida > Cupressales > Cupressaceae > Chamaecyparis > Chamaecyparis obtusa. The sequence goes on from BSBK01009756.1 coordinate 16,497, forward strand.
GCAACCAAATTCATCTTGGAAACACAGAAATAGAGAAAACCCAAAAACCTTCTACTTTTGTGAGAAAGGTCGACCTTGACCCAACTCAGGGGTAAGATCTTACCTCGGGGCACAATCTTACCCCTTTATGTCAACCTTGACCTGCACTGCTTCGACAAAAAATCTATTCATGAATCTTGAAAGTTTGTCGAAAAGGGTACTCAGATATGATATGTGATTCGCTGTCCCGCACCTGTACCTATAAGAAAAAGGGTTTTGTTATTTGGATGAGGGGTTTGCCTTGGTCAAACCCTAGTTTGGAATCAACCTTAAAAATTGAATTGAAATAGAGAATGCTAGCAAGTAGTAGAAGTAGATCTAACAACAAAGCTATTATATTTAATAGATATGCAATTGTATTTGGAATGTAAAAAAGTATGTTAATATGAAAGCTTGGACTCAACACTAACAAATGTAAATCAAAACCTCCATAATTGTATACTTGGAATCCACCTTGAAAGGAGAATGAATAGATCTTGAAGATGAATAAAGGATCTTGAAGGAAGATCACACCATCATGATGGATAGATCTAGGGTTTGAATGATGAATCTTGAATGCTTGAACCAAATCCCTCCAAAGGCTTGAATGCTTGAATCCTTGATCTTGAATGGAGAACTTGAATGCTTGAATTCGATTGATGCTTGTGAATAATGGTTTCTTGATTGCAAAAGAGAGATGGAAGATTGCACACTTGATCGATACTTGATGGAGATGGTTTGAAATGAGAGAGGAAGGTTTCCTTTTATACAAGCTAGGGAAAAAACTTCTAGAGAGGCCTACATAGGACAATTAAATTCCAATTTAAGCCTTTACTCTTAGAAATGGACGTAAATTAAATATAATTTAAGAGTTTACCATTTTGAAGCCTGAAACAGCCGACCTGGAATTGGGAAATTAAAGTTTCTGAAATCTGACATCCGAAAACTTCTGGAACTTGATATCTAGACACAGGGTTAGGGTCGAGGTTGACTCTGACCTAGGTCAAGGTCAAGGTCGACCTTAACCCTGAAGGTTGACCTTGACCTTGAGGTCAAGAATCTCAGGGTTTCAGGTCAGGATGCAAGAAATAGGCTAGAAAGAGCTAGAAAGAGGGGCAGAACAGGGGGAAAAACAAGATCCAAGCCAGATATACCATGAAAGTGTCTGACATGACCCCAAACCACCTACTCGAAGGGATAAACTAGTCCTAAATGGAAGTGCTTCCATTTTCTAACTGTACAAAACTAAATTACACAACAATAGAAAGGGCATGTCTAGCAGTTGTCTTTGCTTCAAAAATACTTAAACATTACATGTTGAGTCATAAGACATTACTAGTGGAAAATATAGATCCATTAAAGTATCTCCTCAAAAAAGCTGCATTGACTGGGAGATTAACAAAATGGGTGATGATTTTGAGAGAATTTGATATTAAGTATATTGACAGGAAAGTGATCAAGGGTTAGGTCATCGCTGATCACCAATACCAACTGAACATCCTATATTGACCAAGTTTCTAAATGATAATATATTTACCCTATAAAGACAAACACAATGGAAAATCTACTTCGATGGTTCCTATACACATAATGGATCAAGTTTTGGCATAATATTCATCACACCACAAGGCGATGATATTCCTAAATCCTATAGGTTGAGTTTTGATTATACAATAACATTGTTGAATATGAAGCCCTCATCACCGATCTAAAGATGGTTGGTAACTCACAACTTATTATAAATCAAGTCAATGGTAGCTATGATATAAAACCTGAGAAACTATTGCCATACAAAGAAATGGTGGACGACTTAAAAAAATACTTTGATTGCATCACCTTTGATTAGATCCCTAGTGTAGACACATAAAATTGACCTATCGCCCATGCGCAAAAATTTCACTAGTCTTCTTCTCAATTGATTAAATAATTTTAATTAATTAATTAATCAGTATCTTTATGCTTTATCCAAATTTTAAATTCATAACTCCCCCTATTTCCATAATTAAGTAATTTTAATTGATTATTTAATTATTAGTTTCAAACTAATTATTCTTCCAATATTCTTCTATAAATTAACTAAATAAAAATTATTATTTAATTAATCCCCTATGTCTTTACATTAATTGAATAATTATTTGATTTAACTAATGTTTCCTCATTGTATTATTATATTTATGTAATAATTACAATTTATTAACATTTTATTTCTAAAATAAAAAAGATGTATGCGATCGTGAGTGGTAAATGGGCTTTAGATGAGAAGGCCCTAGTATTGCAAATGCCAGGGAGCCCATGTTGGGTTCTGCTTCTGCTATGCCTTTGGTTCGTGGGGGTGGACCACTAGTGGGTGTTGTCTTGGGCTCCTCTAGTTTGCAGGTTCATACAGTCTCTCATGTTGCTGGTTCTGAAGCCCCTTTTGTTATTGTTGCCTTTGGTCCTACTACCTTTGCTAGAGACCATATCATGGAGGGTTCTTATGTTATGGTTGCTTCCAAAGCTATGAATGGGCCTAGGGGTTCTTGTTGGATATTTGCCAGCAAGTCGGTATTGATTGTATGTTTGTCATTGATGATAACATATGGTAAGTAGCATGCGTGGAAGACTTATGTAGTAAGCTTTGAGTATATGTAGCATGGACATGTTATCAGCATGATATCATGGATGCAGAGGTTAATTTTTTATACAGACAGTTATATAGCAGCTTGTGTCAGCAATGTTCCTGACAGAGTTACAGGTAGTGTTCTGTGCGTGATTGTCCGTACAGTCATGATGGATCCTTGTGCCTTTATATATGTGATGAAGACATGATAGTGATGTTATATTCATGAACGCAAAGTCTGATATGTAGTAGAAGTGAAGTTATGCAGTCATCATTCACTAGTTGCAGTTTCCTATTTTTGTTCAAAAGAGTCGACATAGATTTTATTGGTACAGGAGTTGCACCTATCATATCAGTATGCATGCTTGAATTAGTGGTGAGAGAAGAGTCAAGAAGGTTTGGTTAAGATTGCATGATGTAATTTAGCTTGAGGAGAAAGCTTCAGTTAATTTGGTAGAGCTGACAGTGTGTAGCATGCATGTACATTTATTAATATTGGACATGTCCCAAATTGTGTTGTGTGCTTAGTAGAGCCAACATAAATATTATTGGAGAGTGTTATTGTTTCTCTATTATTATTTCAAGGTGGTTCTAATAGGCTGATTTGATTATATCATTTAGAGAGAAGATATTTATAGGCATTCATTTGTGATTGCTAAGTCATGGTTTAGAGTTGATTGTGAAGAGTAGAGCAGAGAGTGCAAAGTGTTGAGCCATCAATAGAAGGTATATGTGACCAAGTAAAGAGTTTATGCTATACATTGGAACTGATCCAGATAGTAGGTCAAAGTGCAGTTCACCAAGATCCAGATATAGTGTGTATCTATTATTCAGAAGGTTGTAGCCTTCACTCCTTTGAGCAGTGTGCTCTCAGACAGTGCATCCTCACCCCTAACAGGGTTAATTGTAAAAGACTCCTAACAAGGTCCAAGCCTTGACCAGGTCACTGTACTAAAAGCATTGTAAAGACAACTCCTAACAGGGTTAAGGATCTTCTAACAAGGATAATAAAACACTAGTGTAGATTATTAGCGGGTGTCAATTCCCACTGGGGTTTTTACCTATTTGGGTTTCCCCATAACCAAAATATTGGTGTTGTGTTCAAGTGTTCTTTCATTGTGTTTATGCTTAAATTTTAAAGTATACTTAATTGGATAAAGAATTGAAACTTGTAGATAACTGATTCACCCCCCCCCCCCCTCTCAGTTATGTCTTGGGACTATTCCTAACAATAGGTATCAGAGCCAAGTGCCTCAGAGAGAAAGTTTAACAGCTTGAGGTTGATCATATGACATTCTTTAGAAATGACAGTCCTAAGTTTGATGGAGAGAATTATCTTGATTGGAAGAACTGGATGATGACACATTTACAGTGCATTGCTTTTGAAGTGGCTATCAAAGAAGTTTAGATCCCCTCTCTAGAAGATCTTATAAAGGATGATGCTACTAGCAAGTAGAAGGATTTGTTCCATCAGAATGCAATAGCAAAAGAAGTCCTTATCAGCGCCCTTTTTGATAGTGAGTTTTCAGAGATAAAGAAAGTAGACACAACCTACAAGATATGGAAGCACCTAGAAGACATGTTTGAAGGAGATAAACAAGAAAAGAATGCACGCAAAAATACATGGAAGAAAAAGTACAATACATTGGACATGCTACCTGAAGAGAACATTAGAGCCTACAATCAAAGGATTAATGAAGCAATTGTCGAAATCAAAAATAATGGTGGAGAAATTTTAGAAGAAGACATCATGGATAAACTGATGACTACATTGACACAAGAATATGAGAGCAAGATAAACATCCTTGATGAGACTATGCAATTTTCAAAAAACTTCAAAAGAGAAACTTTAATCAACAAGATTGCTGCATTTGAGATATCAAGTTTGAAGATAGAGCCTAAAAGTGAGACAACCTTCAAAGCTTCGGTCCATGGTAAGAAATATTTGAACACCTCTGGTAATTTTGATGATGATGATGAAGAAAAATCTCTAGATGATTTCATTGCTATGATTGCTAAAAGAGAAAAGAAAGGAAAAGGAAAATATGAAGGTTAATTACCATTCAAATGCTTTTCATGTAATAAGACTGGTCACTTTGCATCTAAGTGTCCTACAAGAGTTAAAAATTTCAAGAATAACTACAAGCCTAAGTATACAAAGGAATGCTACTATGTTGGAGATGGAGTATCATGTGAAGAATCAACAAAAGAGAAAATTGGATTCATTGCTCTTGAAGATGAAAAGAATTCACAAGAGTTAGCACTAATTTCAGAAGCTGACATCAGGACAGATTGGATCATTGATAGTGGTTGTTCACATCACATGACATGAGACAAAGATAAATTTGTTCATTTGGACAGATACAAAGGAGACATGGTTAGATTTGGAGATAACACTCCAAAACCCATCATTGGTAGAGGATCCATCACCTTGGATGGAAAGAATAACACTGATGATGTTCTATATGTTGATGGTTTGAAACATAACCTACTAAGTGTTAGGAAATTACTTGACAAAGGTTACAAGTTGGAGTTCAATGGAAACAAGTGCATCATTAACAACAAGGAAGAAGAAATGATTGCATCAGGATCAAAGACTAAAGGTAATGTTTTTTAGCTTAATCTAGAAGCAAGTTGTTTTGTTGCTAAAGTAGATGACAGTTGGCTATGGCACAAAAGATTATGTCATATCAATTTTGATAACATAGTAAAAATAAGTAATGTTAAGGTGGTAAGAGACCTACCTAGCATAGCAAAGCTGGTTGATACTATTTGTAGGGAATGTGTGATGGGAAAGCATGTGAGAAAATCATTCAGAAGCAAGCATAATACAACAAAGAACAAGTTGGATCTGATTCATACAGACCTATGTGGACCAACTCAAACAAGATCATACTATGGTGAAAGATATTTCATTTTGTTTGTAGATGATTATTCTAGAATGATGTGGGTTGCATTCTTGAAAGATAAGTCAGAAGCATTTGAGAAGTTCAAAATATTCAAAGATAAGGTTGAGAATGAATCTGGACTAAAGTTAAAATGTCTAAGGTCAGATAGAGGAGGAGAATTCACCTCTGATAGATTCTATGAGTACTGTGAAGAACATAACATAAAGAGATAGTTGAGTGCACCTAAAACCCCTTAGTAGAATGGGATTGCAGAGAGAAGGAATAGGATCATCCTTGATACAACGCGCACCATCATGATTGAAGAAAAAAGTTTCACACACCTAGTGGAGAGATGCAGTCAATACAACAGTCTATAGCATCAATAAAATACAATTGAGGCCTAGCGCGGACAAGAAACCTTATGAGCTATGGTATGGTAATGTTCCCACAGTGAAATACTTCAGAATCTTTGGAAGCAAGTGCTACATCAAGAGGGATGAAGCAATAGGCAAGTTTTATGCAAGAAGTGATGAAGGTATTTTTCTTGGTTATCCTACTAAAAGTAAATCTTATAGATGTTTTAATTTAAGATTGAAGAAGATCATTGAAAGTGCTCATGTTAAGATTGATGAAAATTTTATGGTTCAAGAAAGATATCATGATTACTCACCTATGATTGAAGAAGAACCTAGACGTTCCACTAGTGAGACAATTGTTGAAGAGATGTTTAACAGCATTGATGTATTATTCAATGACCCTGAAACAAGTGAAGAAGAAAATCAGAAGTCAGATGAGTCAATATCACCTAAAGTTCCCAAGTATACATCTAGATATCACTCTAAGGATGACATCATTGGAGATTAGAGTGACAAAGTCACAATAATAGATCAAAAGAAAAGAATTCAACAAGCAATGAGGCGGTATGTTTACTATCTCAAATTGAACCTTTAAGTGTTGAAGATGCATGTAATGATTCAGATTGGCATGATGCTATAAAAGAAGAACTAGATCAGATTATCAAGAATGATACTTGGGAACTGGTCCCAAGACCTAGTGATAAGAATGTGACTAGAACAAAGTGGATATTCAGAAACAAGATGAATGAAGATGGTACAGTAGTAAGGAACAAAGCAAGGTTAGTATGTAAGGGATATGTGCAAAGAGAAGGTATTGATTATTCAGACACTTTTGTACCAGTGAGCAGATTAGAATCTCTTAAGTTATTTTTAGCTTTTGCAACATTCAAAAACTTCAAAGTTTATCAGATGGATGTTAAGTCAACATTCTTGAATGGAGAGCTAAAGGAAGAAGTATACATTGAGCAACCAGAAGGATTCACCTTATCAGGTAAACCTGATATGGTATACAGATTGAAGAAAGCCCTCTATGGACTTAAGCAAGCCCCTAGAGCATGGTATGAGAGACTTGATGCATATCTAACAAAAATTGGATTCAAGAAAGGAGCAGAAAATTGTAATCTATTCATAAGAGAGACATCTGAAGGTCTACTACTTGTAGCTATATTTGTTGATGACATTATCTTTGGGGGTAGTGACAAACTTAGTGTAGAATTTGCTAAGAAGATGCAGAGTGAGTTTGAGATGAGCATGATTAGACCTATCAAATACTTCTTTGGATTGAATGTGCAGCAACCAGACAAAGGTATATTAATAAATCAAACTAAATATGTGAAAGAAATCTTGAAGACATTCAAGATGGATGATTGCAAGCCATTAGGTACACCTATGATAATAGGATGAAAGCTTACAAAAGAAGATGATTCTCCAGTAGTACATACAACATTATACAAGTCTATGATTGGTAAACTCATATATCTTACTCAAACTAGACCTGATATTTCTAATGCAGTTGGAATAGTTGGAAGATTTGCAGCAGAGTCTAAACAAAGTCACCTCATGGAAGTAAAGAGAATATTCAGATATTTGCAGGGCAGTATAGATTATGGTATATGGTATCCTAACTCAAAGAATGTTGAGATTCATGTATATACAGATGCAAATTGGGCAGGATGCGTTGATGATGGAAAGAGTACATCAGGAGGAGCAATGTTTCTTGGTGACAGACTTGTCACTTGGACAAGCAAGAAGCAGAATTGAATTTCTTAGTCAACAACAGAAGTAGAGTATGTTGTAGTAGCCTTGAATTGTTCCAAAATTGTTTGGATCAAGCAGATGATAAAGGATTTTGGAATCCAGATTGATTATCCTATTGCTATTCATTATGATAACACTAGCACTATCAACATGTCAAAGAATCTAGTGATGCATGCAAAGACAAAACACATAGAGATTAAGTATCACTTCCTTAGAGAGAAAGTGGCAGAGAAAGAAATCAAATTGGATTATGTAAGCACAAAAAAACAACTAGCAGATATATTTACAAAGCCTTTACCAAAGGATACTTTTGAGTATCTCAGGGAGTAATTCCCTTCCTTGATTCTACTTAGAGAATGTGGAAAGAGCACCAGTCCTCAGGAACTGATGGATGGTTGACTACTCTACCTCAAGAGTAGTACCAGAGCTTAAATGAGTTGGAGCCCTTTTCCATTGATGTTAAAGGTGGAGTAATATATAGTGATGAAAAACAAAAGTAAAGAAGGAGTAATATACTAAGGGGGAGTAGTATTCAGTCATGGAAGCAGTTCAGTTGAGGAAATGGAGAATATTGAAGAATATTGCAGTAGATGGAGGATTAATCCTTGGGGGAGTTTTGATGAGGAAATGGAGAATCTTATAAAAGAATTGTTCATTTGTATTGATGGTGTTTTTCATTCCATATGTTACCATCAATGCCAAAGGGGGAGATTGTTGGAGATTTTCCAGCAAGATAGTACTGACTGTATGTTTGTCATTGATGACAACATATGGTAAGTAGCATGCGTGGAAGACTTATGCAGTAAGCTTTGAGTATATGTAGCATGGACATGTTATCATCATGATATCATGGATGCATAGGTTAATTGTTTATATAGATAGTTATATAGCAACTTATATCAGTAGTGTTCCTAACAAAGTTACAGGCAGTGTTCTATGAGTGATTGTGCATACAGTCATCATGGAGTCTTGCACCTTTGGATATGTGATGAAGACATGATAGTGATGTTACATTCATGGATGTAGAGTCTGATATACAGTAGAAGTGAAGTTATGCAGTCGTCATTCACCAGTTGCAGTTTCCTGTATTTATTCAGAAGAGCCGACATAGATTTTATTGGTACAGGAGTTGCACCTATCATATCGGTATGCGCACTTGGATTAGTGATGAGAGAAGAGTCAAGAAGGTTTGGTTAAGAGCACATGATGTAATTCAGCTTGAGGAGAAAGCTTTAGTTAATTTGGTAGAGCTGACAGTGTGTAGCATGTATCTACATTTATTAATATTGGACATGTCCCAGATTGTGTTGCGTGCTTAGTAGAGCCAACTTAAATATTATTGGAGAGTGTTATTGTTTCTCTATTATGATTTCAAGGTGGTTCTAACAGGCTGACTTGATTATATCATTTAGAGAGAAGATATTTATAAGCAGTCATTTGTGATTGCTAAGTCATGGTTCAGAGTTGATTGTGAAGAGCAGAGTAGAGAGTGCGAAGTGTTGAGCCATCAACAGAAGGTCTATGTGATCAAGTAAAGAGTTTATGCTATACATTGGAATTGATCCAGACAATAGGTCAAAGCATAATTCACCAAGATTCAGATATAGTGTGTATTTGTTATTCAGAAGGTTGTAGCCTTCACTCCTTTGAGCAATGTGCTCTTGGACAATGTGTCCTCACCCCTAATAGGGTTAATTGTAAAAGACTCCTAACAAGGTCCGACTCTTGACTAGGTCACTGTACTAAAAGCATTGTAAATATAGCTCCTAATAGGGTTAAGGATCTTCTAACAAGGATCATAAAACACTAGTGTGGATTATTAGTGGGTGTCAATTCCCACTAGGGTTTTTACCTATTTGGGTTTCCCCATAACCAAAATATTGGTGTTGTGTTCAAGTGTTCTTTCATTGTGTTTATGCTTAAATTTTAAAGTATACTTAATTGGATAAAGAATTGAAACTTGTAGATAACTGATTCACCCACCCCCTCTCAGTTATCTCTTGGGACTATTCCTAACAGTTCTTTTGGTAGGGTGCCTTCCACTGCTCCAATTACTATAAGTGGTTCTCTTTCTATCAAGCTCTCTGCTTTTTTTGAACAGAAATTGAATAGTAGATATGAGGTTTTTAAGGATCAGGCTTTGATATGTCATTTTTGGGGATTTTGGCCCCGTCTCCCCCAACTGCATGATTGGGTGTCCCAAAAATGGGAACCAATAATAATAGACAATGTTCACCTATTTACTTTAACTGAAGGATTCTTTGTAGCCAAATTTGATAGAGCTAACGATAGATCTAAGATTTTGTGTGAAAATTTCTTCAGCTAGGAGGACAAATTTTTGCTTATGGTTAAACCCTGGCACCTAGATTTCAATCCTTCCACTGAAGTCTTCAACAAGATACCTATTTGGGTTAGGCTACCCAATCTCCCTCTTCATCTTTGGCATGATTTTGTCTTGAAGGAAGTGGGGGAGGCTCTGGGGGAGTTTTTGATTGTGGATCGTGACTCTTCTAACATTTTCCATCCAACCCTTACCTGCATTCTGGTAGACATTGACACTATGTTGTGTCCTCTAGGTGAAATTAAAATTGATTCATCTAAGGGTTCTTGGATACAACAACTAGACTATGAGGGTATCCCTTTTAGGTGTAGAAAATGTTTTAAGACATGACCTACTGCTACTCGTTATAGCATTGATTTTAAAAAGAAGAAATTTTCTCATAATTGGTGGAAGGCTGCTTCCATCCAGCACTATACAGTTTTGTAAAGTTCCTCTCAGGTTTTGGAGGAATCTGCTCCTATTTTGGGATCTCAGGTGCCTCTTGTTGAGGAAGATGGCTTACACCCTACTATGCCTCTTGTTGAGCCTATGGGTATTTTTGATGATGTTGTTTCATTGTTTCTGATCATCCAGTTGATCATGGACCTACTCTTCCTCTATTGGCTGATGTCAAGTTCTATGATGGTGGTTCTATGGTTGTTGTTTATGCCAGCTCTGTTGGTGTGTTGGTTGCTAAGGGTTTTGGAGCTCCTTTCTCACTTGCTTGGACTAATTTTGGCTCTTTGTTGGAAGTCATGCTAGTAACTCCAACTCCTTTGTTGGGGGTTGGTTCTTCTATGTTGAATTCATTGTGCTGGCAGGATGAGGCTGCTAGAGTTGAAGATGGTTGGATCATTGTTAAAGGTAAACAACCTAAGAAATCCTCATCGTCTTTTGACATGACCCTTCGATCCCACAAAAAGAGGACTTATGGATAGTGTTTGTTGCTATCTTCTTTGGATTGCTATTTCTCAAGGTTTTATTCTTGCAGTGTTCTTGGTTTAAAGTAAGGGCTTCTTGCCTTTTGTTTTGGCTGGTATGTTTCATTCTAGGAGCTTTTATTGTTCTATCTTAGGTTTTTATTTGTTAAAGGGTTTTGGGGTCCCTTCAAAACCTGTTGTTACCTTAATCAAAAATATTTTCTTTCTAAAATTAAATAAATGATAATTTATTTAATTTGATAATTTCTTAATTTCCTAACTCTTTCTTCTCATAAATAAGTAGATTTTATTTATTTATTTATTATCCACATGTATAATTAAATGAATTTTCTAATTTATTTAATTGAAATTATTTTTCTAGTTTTGACTAACACTAAGTCTTAGTCTGATTACCCAATCAATTATGTTAACTAATCAATCACCTTTTATGACTATTCAATCTATTTAGTTGACTAATCATCTATCTAGTTCACTAGTCCATCAACCCAGTCATCTCTCAATCAAATCTAGTCAATTGTCTGGTTAATTCCAGTTCACTCCTCATCAAGTGAGTTAACAAGCCAATCAATTTAGTCACACACCACTTCACTATTCAATATATTCACTTATATAGTTAATAAAATGAGTTTAACTCTCCAATCAAGTCACTTAACTCCCAAATCAATTTTAGTCAATCTCCTCAATCATGAATTCTGATTGAAGTCCACATTTTCTATAAAATGAGAGAAAATTCTTATTATTTGGTAACCACACACATTCAAATTCTTATGTTGTCCATTTAAGTTCAAGCTGAGAGCCAACAATTTGCATAAAGAAGGAGAAGAACAAGGGAGATTTTATGTTGATTTGCATTTGTTATTGAATTAATTTTATTTATTTATCTCATTTATGCATTTCATTAATCTTTCTCTCTTGATGTTTAGGGATTTTAGCAACAATTTAGATAATGTGTTTGTCTAATCCTATTGCTTCCTTGTTCCAGATCTCAAATTTATCCTAAGCTACAATGGTGAACTTGACATGAAGCCCAAAAAGCTTCTAATTTTCTAAAATTCTCATGTGTGTGCAGTTACAGGTTCTTTTGACACATTCAGACTATGAAAATAATGCAGATGCAAATCATTTGACGTAGCCATATCACTTAAGCGACATATCTACACATTCCATATGTCGTAATCATCTATCTTAGGCACCACAATTGTTTTTTGTTCATTGCATTATTTCTATCATTAACTTGTCTTTCTGGATTGTTCTATCTATTCTTAACATGGGTGTTTGGTATCATTTCTGATTATCCCACAATACTTAATGTCCTGCATATCATATTATTTGTTATTGGCATTTTGATATTCACAATTCAGGTTGCGATTTTTATTTTTGTGTGTAGATTTCACATTCACCACAATTGAATTTAAAATGATGCATATGAATGTGTAACAACGCAAATGACATATGCAAGCACCACATTTGTAGATTTTAAAGTCGCATCCACTTATGAAGCAACACAATCAACTGTATAAACACAAAAAATTTAAACTGAATCAACCACCCGAACAAAGAAATAGAAAAGAAGAAATTAGACTTAATCAAGATTCATCACATAGAGAAAAAATAGAGGAATTAGAAATCGATATTGTGTATCAAGGAACCTTCAACATCTATTTGGAAAAGGTATACAAGTATTTTGATAAATATGGGTATCTTCGAGTTAATGAAAGTGAACTTCTTGATTATGAGAATTCAATTCTAGATATAGGGGTTTTTTAATATTAATATTGGATTTTTAGCTTGTGGCGTGGAAGCAATGCCCCTTATTGCTTGATTGAAACAAAACTTACACATTTCTATTTGGTGCTTTAAAAGGAACAAATTTCCATTTCTATTTGTTTTTAGCTTAGCTCACATTTGGTTTTGGGATAATCAATTAACCTGCGTGTCTTATGCCTTTGGTGGGCTTGGGCATATTTGTATAGGATAGTTGTCATTTTCTTTTATTAGAGAAACATGTTAGTGGGATTTCATCACCCCTGAGAATGACCTCAAACTAATAACTCCCCTGACTGATATAGAAATAAGTCTCTTAGTAAACTCTAGCCTTATCTAACTAAGCTCGGGCAAAAGTGTGGGTAGTAGCTTGGATTGGGCGAATAGTGGCTAAGGAGCAGACGTGGCCCATCAAGGACTTTAATGTCCTGATTTTGTTATTTGATTGATCAAACATCACATACCTGACTAAGAACCCTAGGATAGAAGCCACCTGAGACACCTTCAAACATTATCTTATTTCAATGCAAGGGAAGGGAAGAATCTCCCCCAAGATTCCCATCATATGTGTCCCAGGGTATTGCTTCACTGGGGGAGAAATCCTCTTTGAGGAATATCTTGCAAAAGGAAAAAACACAAGAACCCTCAAGAGGACTTTCATGTTCTAAGGGCGTGACATGACTGTGTGAGCTGAAAAACTACCAAGCAATGGGCTTGAAATATTTTAATGAAGCCTTTTGACCTGAGGATAGTTACTGCTTGTTTCTATTTTTTTGTTTCAAGACAAGTAGAAATTTTGTGGCTTGAAAAAGCCACTAAACATACACAAATCACTTTTAAGGCAATTTTTATCAAACAACCATACTCTGCTTGTGTGTTTGTATCAAATAATATTTTATCCAAAAATAATCAAATTTCTCCAAAACTTTGTCACAATCAAAATGATGCAACCTTTGAAACAATTCAACCCAATAATGAATAAAATGGTGCAATCGACATGTGCATTAGATGCAATTGTAGAGTTCATTATATGTAGGTGTCTATCATTAGTCATATCTATTATATTTTTGCTACACATGTGATAAAACCTATGAAATACAATTGCAAAACAAAATGATGCAACCTCTGCATCAAAACAATGCATTTTCCTATTAAAATTGCAAAATAAAATCAGACTACAACTAGGGTCCTAAATCTACCATTTGCCTCTATCAACGTTATTTTGGCTCTATCAACAATATTTTATCTCTATGATTGGCATAACAGTCTATAGCCTTGAATTTTGGAGTCATACCTTACATTTTTAGTCATTTACATAGTCAAAACTTTGCATTTAGAATCCTCATCTTAGATAAAATAAAAAATAAAAACCACAAAAAATAAGGTGCATTTACTAAGGCTAGACATCATACCTCTCGGAGTCATCTTTTGGGAACTAGAAAACACATATTTTTGGGTTTTTCCTATAGTGAAACTTAAGAATTATTTTGACCCCTCAAAATTCATCTTGTCCAATTGTCTTGTCTTAGACACTGTCATTTTGTCAAAAATTTTCTTTTCATAGACACCAATCATTTTGTCAAAATTGTCCTTTTTAGTCCCAAAATTTGAGGTCAATGTATTTCCTACAACCACTTAGGTCCTTCATATAAAAGTTTGCATTCAAACTTGCCAAAGTCTCTCTTAGGGGTACATTGTCTGACCTTAGAAATCATTTTAGCTTTATACCGAGTGTCCATAACTTGCATTTGCATTCCAAAAAATTACAAAAAATTTAAAAAAATAGCTACATTCATATAGTGTCATTTTCCTAGATTTTCACTTACATCCCAAAAATATCCAAAAATACAAAACAATTAGGGTCATAGCCTACTCTTCATTATAATTTTCCATTCCTAGATTGGATTTCCTTAGGTTCATTTTTTTATGCATGCGAGTCTCTAGATCATGAAAGTGCAAAAGAAAAATGGATTATAACAAGGATGCTATGTTTAATCTAACTAGAAATATGAACTTCACCACTCCCAAGATGTCACAAACAAACTCCAACACAGCAAGGACACTATCACATAACTACAAGGAAAAGACTGTGTTGCCATAGCTACCCCCCATCCCTCCACTAGGAGACAAATTTTCATGGAGAGCATTAGGGCCCAATGCACACAAGAAGAAATCAACAATACCCTCTAGGAACCTATAATAATGGTAATAATGGATGCACTTTTATCATCGAACGTGAACAAATATTTCCACCTACTTGCACAAAATGGGGCTAAGATCCCCACTAGATTTGATACTTCCACCATAGTGGAAAGAACACTAATTACCCAAGCACTGTCATCATGGTTTATCCCAACATCATCCTCGCAAGTCTTGTCAACTATATCATTTGGTAGTACAACCCATAGTGCTACCCAAGTCACAATGTCTTCCACCATACTTGGGGTACAATACAAAAACCCTCTTTCACAAATAATCCCCCAACATCTAGTGCTGCCATGACTACAACTGCACCATCCACAATGCCACAGACTAATCCAGTGGTTATTTCCCTAATTGTTACAGTAAGCTCGTCAAACATGGTCTCACCACCTAGCCAAAACAACATGGAAAATCTTATGATGAAACTGAACACAATTCCCCGAGATCAAGTACAAAATCCTAGCGGTATCCAACAAGGAGTTCTCCCCAACCAAGGTCTAGGCATAACTATTCATGAGGCACCCCACAACAAGCTCTAGTCAACCCTATTAATCAAGGGATGCTTTCCATTCTTTTAGGGAGATACATGGCAACTAGGTCAAGTTCTTCCAATTATACCGCACCACTCCAGTATGCCCCACATAACTATGTTCCTATATCTCACATAGACATGGGATATATACCTCCCTATAATTAGGCACTGGCATATTATAGTGAAACCCATTCATTGATCCTAACACAACACAAACCCTAGTGACACCTACTAAAGTTCTTGCTCTGCAAGTCCATACCCTTGAACAACAAATCACAAACCTTCAAATAAGCATAACCAAGAAAATATATTCATTCAACGATCTATACCCTTATCTATTCCATAGGACACTATACATGCCACTCTTTCCACCAAACTTTGAAACACCCAAATTTGACAAATACAAGTAAAAGGGTGATCCCCATGACCACACAGGGGAATTATTCGCAACATGTATAGAAGTGGCTCATGATGACATGTATCTAATGTGATTATTTCCACCCTATCTAATTGGGCCAACCATGGAGTGGTTTTCTAAACTCCCTCTAGGGATAAGATCTTGGAATGAGGTTGCAGAAAAATTCATATCCCACTACTCACATAACATCTCAACTGAAAGAACCTTAATAGATTTATGCAATACTAAATAGAAGAATAGTGAAATCTTTGCCTCCTTACAATAATGGAGAAATATCACCTCCAAGGCATCTTTTCACATACCTACAAAAGAGAAGATCCAAATGTTTATTGAGAGCTATTGATTGGATATGATGTGCACCTTGAACTTGCAACATATTGAAATATTTGATGAATTATTTGAGCAAGGACTAAAGGCTAAAATATCCCTCATCTTGAAAGGTGTGATTAAAAAGGAGACCAATACATCAACATCATATGAAAAATCTAAATATTAGTTGAAAAACAAGAATGTGGCAAACTATGGCATAGTTGACACTAAAGTTGCACAACCAATCTTACATGTCCAAGCAACAACGAATATCCCAAACAATAACAACCCAATCACTTCTATGGAGGATACTTCATCCAACATGACCAACAATCAATTAAGTTCAACAAGAAGGCAAAATCCATGAAGAAACTATACTCCTCTTGTTGAACCTCTTGAGAATATTTTAAAGAAACTTATACAATCACATGCAATCAATCTACCAAAAATTTGTCACTATGAGCTAGGTCCCTTTAAAACAAGCACAGTGGGATGATACCAATTTTTGTGACTATCACCAAACAAAAGGACATAAAACAACAAATTATTTCCATTACTACGCAAAAGGACATTGATCAATGTGTTTGACTCAAAAACTACATAGTTGAATCTTGATGGCAATACCAATATTTGACTTGCTGTGAAAAATATCTCCTACTTATAAATTGTTTTGAGGAAAAAAACATAGTCCAAGATCTA
This sequence comes from Chamaecyparis obtusa, assembly GCA_027943335.1. Lineage (NCBI taxonomy): Eukaryota > Viridiplantae > Streptophyta > Pinopsida > Cupressales > Cupressaceae > Chamaecyparis > Chamaecyparis obtusa. The sequence goes on from BSBK01009756.1 coordinate 33,301, forward strand.
ATCAAACATGATGAGATCAAAGTTGTAAATAATTTTGGCTCCCCAAATAAAGATCATACAATTTTTTTTAAAACTACTTATGGATAATGAAAAAGGAAAGGCCTTTTGGTTGGGACAAAGTAATAAAGCCAATTTCACATATGCCAAATCTAATCCAAATTTGACCATTAATACCATTATAGTATGAGGCATTGATTCTAAGTCTGTTTCCACTACCCGTCAAACCAAAATCATAGTGCAATGAGACCTGTCAAAATAGTCAATACCACCCAAATCATCTCTCTCATCTACGGGTCAATGTAGTTTATTGGATCACCTAAAGAAGACCCCTACCCAAATTTAAATCTTTGAACTACTATGCATATCCCCAAACCACAAGGAAGTTCTAGACAAGGCTCTTCATGAGTCCACAATCCCGCAAAATATCAATGTTGACAAATTTTAAGCCATGGTAGGATACTTGGCCACCCCACACCATGTTTCTTTCATTGAGAAAGATCTACCTACACATAAGCCATGTCATACTGATCGACTCTGCCTCAAATTATTTGTACATCTTCATAAATTTAGGTGAGTTTTGATTATCAGTAGAGCTGGTCTAAATATTTATACCTTAAAGTTGATTCAAGCATTAGGCTATTCCAAGAGTTGTGTCAATGTCACTAAGAAGATAATAATCAGAGCTTATGATGATGAAGAGTGTCATTCTAAGGGAATAATCACTTTACCAATAAGGCTTGGACCTGCTACACAAGACACCATTTCCAATTAATAGATATAGAATTGGGGTACAACATACTATTAGAGAGACCATGGATTCATGCCATGCAAACAATACCATCAATCTACCATTAGTGCCTCAAGTTTCCCTATAATGGGGTAGAAATCACAATCCTATGGGATAGAGATCCTTTCTTATACTATACCAACCTCAGAGGCTCAACTTTAAACCAAGTGCCAAATGATAGGGAAGCATCCATGTTGCCCTCATCCAAATACATATATTCTTCTAGCCTTTCCAATTTAATTGGTGAGTCCACTTCAAAACTTAAGATATGGGTCCAAGACAAGGGATGTGGAGAATATAAGTATGTGAATTCATTCTATTTATTAAAGCTATCCATCTCACCTAGATCAAATGGAAAGCCAAGGCATCCACTTAAGAGGAAATAAAAAGTCACAATAATCTATGAACTATCATATATATTTACAATATGGAGTGATATGAACAAAGAATATATTCAAGAAGAGTGGTCCTACATGCTATATAGAGTTGAGGAACCCCCCAAGGTCACAATTCTTGTTCATGAGTATAGTAGAGGGTATACTATAATTCAAAAACAAGGATATAATGGATGTAATGGCCTTGGAAAGAATAATCAAGGAATAATGGATTTGATAGCGCCTAAATCTAATCTGAAGTATTGTGGCCTAGGGTACCAACCACTAGAAGAAAGTACCTTGAATATCACATTGCTTCCTAATGATGAAACATACACTTTCAATGAGATTGAGATTGGAGGAGTACCAACATGAGATAGACTCGAACGAATATGAATGGGATAGTCCTAAGACCACCAATACCTTACACTTAAACACTAGTATTGCCTGATTAACCATACATGATAGACCTACAAATTGACGTGATTGGATTGAAAACTTTTGGAGTTGGTGTGAACCCTCGTCCACCTTGTCCTTCAAGACACATGAATCCTTGTCTGACTCATATATTAATACCTGGATACCCCTTTCCCATATCCTCATTCCAAACCAAAGACGTCATTGCCATGGTCTACCTTGAACTGATTGACAGGGACCAACAAAATCCACTGAGTATAAACATATTCGAGAATGATGAATCTATTTCCAATTTCTTAGGGCTACAAGAAGGCATACTCATGAGAGACCATAAGGAAAAATTCACAATTGACTTAGATAGAGCAACATATTTTTAGGAATTATGTCAATTCTCTAGTCACAAAATTAAACAAAAATAAAATATAAGGTTTTTAGGCAAAAACTGAAAGGCACCTTCTAATCGTGAAATAGTAAAATGAAAGGACATACCTGAGGGTGAAAACCTCCTTGAGGCACCTAAGGGTGGAGAGATTGACATACTCTTGACTAGTGAAGAAAAGTCACTATTACTAGCATAAAAGACACAAACAATTAACCTAGGGATAGAAGAAATAAAAAGGCTAATTCACTTGGTTGAATCATTAACACCCGAGGAAAGGGAGATTTTTATACAATAATTTATTTAAAAGCATATTAACTTCACTTGGACTTACTCAGACATTCCTAGACTAGATCTAGAATTACTCCTACATCATTTTCCATTGAAACCTAGAGTGAAACTTGTCAAACAAAAACTACAAAAAAATGCACCAAAAGATAGCCCTGTCAATCAAAGATGAGCTCAAGAAACTACTTGACGTGGGATTCATAATACATATTGATTATGTTGAATGGATAGCTAACTTTCTATCGGTATCAAAGTCCAACGGTGACATCAAAATTTGTAAATACTTTAGAGACTTGAATAAGGCACGTCCTAATGATGACTTCCCCTTTCCCAACATCAACATGATTGTGATTTGACTACAGGGTACCAAATTCTCTCACTAATGGATGGTTTCTCTGGTTATAATTAGATACAAATAGCATCAAAGGACCAACACAAGATAACCTTTACATGTTCATTGGGCACCTATTGCTAGAACTTCATGCCTTTTGGTTTAAAAAATGTAGGTGCCACACATCAATGTGCAATGACAATCATTTTCCATGATATGATGAACATAACCATGGAGGACTAGTTGATGATATTTTGGCAAAATCATTAGAGATGAATCTACACTTGACTGTCATGTCTAATGTCTTCGACCGATTATAAGAGTTAAAAGCTATATTGAATCCAAAAAATTGTGTCTTTGGGGTCACCTCAGTGTTAGCTTGTGGTGACTAATCAGGAAAGTACTATCCAGGAAAGTACTGTACACTTTTCCTCCCGACCTCGCCGGGGTTCGGGGCCGGGCCGGGCCCCGAGCGGGGGTTTGGGGGCGGCAGCCCCCAAGAGCAGGGGTTCGGGGGCGTAGCCCCCGAGGAAAATTTTTTTGAGGCCGACTACTTATAACTCATTCTAACCCTAAAGCGGGAAAAATATTGTATAATATGGCTTAGGGTTAGGGATTTTAAAAAGCATGATTTTAGTACTTGCGGCAGAGTTGGGCTGTAAGGGATTACGGATTGTAATCAGGTTGTAGTCACTGGATAATAATAATATTGGACTTGCTGTTGGTGGACGTAGCCCAGGGATTGGGTGAACCACGTTAAATCTGTGTGCCATTGTGTTCTATTCTGTGTGGTTTATTATTTTCTGATATTAGTTATATTTGCACATAATTGTTATTTCTGCCTTGTTAATCCTAACACTCAGGTAAACTACTGGGATTCGTTGTCTCACACCAAAAAAATGAGATAGACCTGGAGAAAGTCAAATCCATCATGGAGATGCCACCACCAACAAATATCCAACAACTAAGGAGTCTATAGGGAAAATTACAATTTGACGATTGGCTGATAGATGTCACCCCTTCCAACATCTGCCACATAAGGGTGTAAAATTTGAGTGGATTGAATAATGCCTATATGCATTTTAGACATTAAAAGGCTATCTTCTGTCAACGCCATTCCTAATGTCCCCTATCCTAGGTCAACCCTTCTTGTTGTACATTTTATCAATAAAACACTCATTGGGGGCGTTATTAGCATAAAATGACTTAGAAGGAAAGACAAGGGCTATCTATTATATGATTCAAACACTTGTGTATTACAAGCTCAATTATACTGCCATAGATATAACATGTCTTGTTGTGGTATTTGCATCTCAAAAGATCTTACATTATATGCTAAGTCACAAGACACTTCTAATCACCAAGATTGACCCCTTGAAATATTTGTTGAGAAAAGAAACACTAACAAGGCGATTAGCGAAATGGGTCATGGTCCTTAGTGAGTTCAACATTGAATAAGTGGACGAAAAGACCATTAAAGGATAGGTTATTACCGACACAACTAGTAGAAGCACATGTGTTGTCAAATCATCCCATGCTAGTAGAGTTCCCAAATGAGGACATATTCACTATAGAAGAGCATAAATAGTGGAAGTTATACTTTTATGGCTTGTATACACATAAAAGTTCAATTATTAGTGTTGACTTTATCACACCTCAAGAAGACTCAATTCCCAAATCTTACACATTAAATTTTGACTACACCAACAATATGGTTGACTATGAGGCCCTCATCATAGGCCAAAATACCACATTCTAGTGGAAAATAAAACATTTGCAAGTCTATGGTGACTCACAACTCATCATCAATCGGGTTAATGAAAATTATGACACCAAGCATGAGAAGTTGATCCTATACAAGGAAATGATAGAGGACTTCAAAAAGCACTTTGATCGTATCTCTTTTGAATAGGTCCCCTATGCACAAAACAAGGCAAAAAAAATACTATGGCCGATGTGGGATCTCTGGTAGACATGCCTTAAGAAATGACACATTGTGAATTTTTGGTCGAACAACTCATGGTCCCTAAATTAGAAGTTCCCATGTCTGAATTTGTGTATGAGATTGTTGGTCTTGATTCCCCATGGTATCAAGAATTTTATGCCTATCTTAAAGACCAAAAAATGCCCCCTAACCTATCCAAGAACCAGAAAAAGTCACTAATAAGACAAGCCTCTCGATACGTAATAATTGTTAATACCCTTTACAAAAGAAGTCTCAATGGTACTCTCCTTTGTTGTCTCAAATCAGAAGAATCATAATTGGCATTGAAGGAAATACATGAAGGTGTTTGTGGTGCCCATTCTAGTGGCTTAACATTGTCTAAGAAACTTTTGAGGATTGGGTACTATTGGCCCACTATGGAGAATGGTACATGCAAATTTGTTCAGAAGTGTCACAAATACTAGATTCACAGTGATAACATCCATGTGCTAGCTCAAAAGCTACAACGACTTACCTCATCATGGCCCTTTTCACAATGGGGGCTTTGACCCCATTGGAAAGATTCACCCACTACTAGGAGCAGTCATAAGTATATCACAACCGCCACTAAGTACTTCACAAAGTGGATTGAAGCAATTCCTATGACCTACATCATTGGCAAGAAAATTTTCAAATTTATCCTAAACTACATCATGTGCTGGTATGGAATGCCACAAGTCCTCTTCACTGATAATGGTACCCCCTTCAAAAATAAATATGTCTATGAACTTTGTGAAATGTTCCAAATCCAACACTAGTTTTATTCAAGATACTATCCTCAAAGTAACGACCAAGCTAAGGTGTCAAATAAAACCATCCTCAAAATACTCAAAAAGATCATCGATGACACTGGCTGGGACTCACATATCTAATTGAATCCTACCTTATGGGAATATCACACCAATTTTTGAACCCCCATTAGAGCCACTCCATATGCACTTGTCTACGGTACAGAGGCTTGTAGATACCCAAAAATGGACACACTTTCGGGTTCACTTTTAATGCACTAATTATTCCTTTATTAATTAATGGCTTTTTAATCGTTAATTAAACATGTGCATTCTTCCAAAATCAAATCTTTGCATCATTTAATAATTATCATTATATTAATTAAATAACTAATATTATTTAATTAATTAACCTGTAATTAATTAATTTTTTTAAAGCAAAAGTGGGTATACCACTATATATATTTATATATAAATAAAATTTGGTTCAAAATCTCAATTGGGAAAGAACCAAGAAAGAAAACCCGACATCGTTGCTATTTACAAAGGTTTACAAAATTCTACCTTATAAGGTACTAGCTACATGTATTTTCACTTCACATTATAATCCAATGGCCAGGTCCAACTTGAAAAATGGCTAAATAGGATCTAAAGACCAATACATCCTCGATTTCAAAATGAAGTTGTCATGACCAAAATATCGATAGATAAAAAATCGGGGGCACGCTAACATGTATGTATGAACATTCAAAAAGATAGCATAACTGATCAAAACCTTGAATTACTCCTCCATTGCATCAGACACGTGTGGCACAAACTCCAGCTAAGAGTTAGGTGACCAACCCGATGACTCTACAAACCATCCCGAAATCTGCTCTATCTTAGAATTTGGGTTCCACCAAGAGCCATGCACCTCATCTCGCCATCCCCAGAGGCAGGATCAACATCATTCCACCCCAGATTCATGGAATGTGGGTGAGAGGAAAGAATAACAAGAGAGCCACTAGCCTCACCAGTGAGCAATCTATTTCCGCTTGGAATCGCCATTGCAGGTATCGAGAGAGTTGGAAATAGGACTAAATGACCAACAAGACATAAAGAAGGGGGAGCATTTGGGGCTTCGAGCAGTTTGAGAAGTGCATCAACCACTATTTTTATCTTCACCTCCAGTTCAATACCCAACGTTCGACCATACGACTGTAGGGCACTCTTGACAAATTGAAATCTCTATTTTTCTAATGCTTTCTTGAAACTGTCATATATAACCATGAACGTGTGATTCTTGAGCAACAAATGTCATGAGAACAAGCCACCCGCTAAAGCATGCCCAGACCAAAGATCATATCGTTGCATTATTTTCTGCAGTTTCTTCCCTTCCCAAAAATGGGGTTTAACGACTTTGAAGAAAAGGATTTCCAATAACTGAACAAACTGCAACAAATCCATGGCATTTGATAGGAAAATTGAAACAACCTGTGAAGGGTACAAGAACTATTTTGACTGCGGAGCAATATTTTCTTCCCCAATAATCAGTTTAATGGCTGGCCGAGTTGAGACAGAGGACACAAACATCTTGTCCAACATGGGGTTAGAGATATTCTATGGTAGTGCTTCTTCATCCTCGCGAGGTGAAATCTAGATTCGGTAATTTTTTGGGAGAATTTCATTGTGAAAACTTGCGCAATCATCACACCAAACACAAACATCCAATAAATTTTCCATTAGCGAAGCTTATCTTAAACTAGGGTAGGGAAAAAATACAATGAGGCTGCCACATAAATATCACTAGTCGAGGGAGAATAACAAATCCAAGTTGATTTGCAATCATTAATTGAAACTCACTTCTTTATTAGGAAATGAATACACCGCAAATGAAGTGGATGGAGGCATGTGTGAAATCGCCAACATGTATCTATGAGTAACTACTTGAGTGTGAGAAATGTCCACCCATCCCTACGACAACTAAAAATGAGAATTGGCAGCTATTTCATATTATCGCTACAGGGTACGCCTTGTACCATACAACCAGCACAATTATTGTAAGTCATTTCCATCCAATGCAGGAAAATAATGGTGAATGACATGATATGAGAACTAACATAATTTTCCAACACGTATCTTGCCACTAAACCTAACACCCATAGGATCTGTAGCAAATTTTATTCCTTCTGAGTCACGTTGTACTGATGCATGAGGTGTTTCCTTGTGGCCCTTATGATTTGGCATGATTTGGCATCTGATGTCAATATAAACGAAAGGACCACAATGATGAGGAAGAAATCTATTCAAATCATGTGTTTATATCATTTTCCCTCACATGGAAATTTATCTATGATCACCAATCTTTGGAGATCATTCATTAGGGAATTTATTTGGTACTAAGCATTTTATCTCTGTCCCATCACACCCCAAATTGGCTAAGTAATCAATGACCTTGTTCCCTTCCCTTGGTGTATGGGACAAAAATAAGAGTGGAAATGTATCTAGGATGCACCAGACTTGTTTGAGAGCATATGCAAGCTAACAGCTATGAGAATCCCTCTTAATACAGGCATTTATAATTACCATCGAATCTCCTTCAATATGTATTTTAGTGAAGCCACCTTGTTTGGCCAAAATAAGTCCTATGAGAAATGCTTGAGATTATGCCATGTTATTTGAGCTTGTAGATAGTGGGGAGGCAGTGAATGCCATTAAATTGCCCTGGTAATCTCTTATGCAAGCACCAAGACCCGCGTTTCCTGGGTTTCCACGCGACGCTCCATCAAAATTTAGCTTCACTATGGTCTGATCTAGGGGGAGCTACTTAACTGTTGAATGATCCACTTTCACTAGTCCATTCTTTGGAGGTCTCCATCCTACTGGGATGAAAAGTATCTTCCAGTCTCTCAAAATAAAACTATCCCACTATGACACCACTGGATTGAAACACACCGGTGAATACTGGCATTAAACACCTCTAAAATTATCCTCTCAATACCTCCCAAAACATCCTCAATTTGTGAAGAAATATTTCTAAAAATACGTGTATTTCTTTCCCACCAAACTAACCACACAACTAATGCTAGGATACACTTCTAGCTATTGGAAAATAAGGAATTCAGATAAAGAAATGGCCAAGATTGGAAAAGATCCCAGATTTTACTAGGTAAAGGGGTAGAGTAATGAAGTTTATTGAGGACAAAGGACCAACACTCTTGTGCAAAGGTACACTATAATAGAAAATTATCTACATTCTCAATATGATCCTCACACAACAAGCATTTAAAAAACTGCGTGATACGAAATTTTTCCAGTCTATCATTAGTAAGTATTCTATTTTTTAGTGCAAGCCCCGCAAAGCATCCTGCCTTAGGGAGGACAACTTGATTCCAACAAAATGAGTAAGCGTGAGAGGAGACCTTATCAGATTCTATCTACTGGATAATTTTATATTCCTCTTTAATAGAGTATTTTCCATCCTTCGCGGGAGCCCAAAATAAGTTATCTTCTTTATCTGACAAGTGAACTACTCTAGATGAAAATATTTTATGAAAGAGTTCCTTCTGTGGCAATGAAAGAGATATTTCATCCGGGTCTTTCCATATTGTATCATCTTAAAATGGAAGCACATCCATGTTAAGAGCATTTAGCCCTTCGAGTAAGTGGTTTGGGGTCATGTCGAACACCTTGAATGGATATTCGACTTGGATCTGGCTTTTCCCCCTGTTCTACCCCATTTTCCACTTTTTCCTAGCATTTTCTTTTGTCCTAAACTGTGAACCTGAGATTCTTGACCATAAGGTCAAGGTCAACCTTTTTAGGTCAAGGTCGACCTCGACCCTAACCTAGTCAGGGTCGACCTCGACCTTGACCCTAGGGTCTGGGATCTTCAGGGTTAGCCTCCGATTGTGGGATTTCATCAAAAGCTGGTCTTTTCCCTCTTCGGGGCCACTATTTCTCGGATTAAGTGTCGAATTCTCAAATTAATAATTGAGGTGGACCTTTCTCGATATTTGTATAGGATTCCTAATTTATTATTGGAGATTAGCCTTTCTCAAGTTTTGTGCCTAATACTCAAATTAATTTTGGGGTTGGCCTTACCTTGAATTTTGTGACAAGGCTCTTAAATAATTATTTTATTTATATATTAAAGGTGATCCCCTCCTAAAGTTTTGTGTCAAGACTTTAATTTAATTTTCTTTCCATGTGCACCTCTCTAGAGTTTTGTGCCATGGGCCCTTAATTATTGTTTTCTACGAGGCCCCTCTTGTGCCCTAGATCACTATAAAAGGGAGCCTTCCTCTCATTTTCTCATCCATTCTCACCAAGCAATCTCTCAAGCTCTCAAGTGCAAGCAAGCAAGAAGATCAAGCATTCAAGCATCCAATTCATCAAGGAGATCCATTAGAAGCCATTGAAGGATTCAAGCTCTATGGAGCCCTCTTGTTGAAGATCCATCCATTCAATCCTCTTCCTATTCCAAGATCCATTCAAGATCGGTGTTGAAGATCTAAAGACAATTGATTGGAGACATCCTACATTTGATTCTACATTCATCCATTCTTGTGGATTCAAGGATTCGAATCCTCCACAAGGGTTTCAACTCAAGCAAGGTGTATTGTTCCATTTACTTTGTTTACTCCAGCAATTTCAATTCAATTTCAAGGTTAATTCCTAAATTGGGGTTTGACTGAGGCAAACCCCCCAAACAAACAACCAAAAACCCTCTTTTTCTTACAGGTACAGGTGCAGAACTTCAGATCTGAGAGTAGATTTGGATACCCTTTTCGTCGAACTTTCAAGATCCGCAAACAAAGTCAAAGTCAACCTTCATTTTCCTAAGGTCATCCTTGACCTTTTAAAAGGTCAAAGTTGACCTAATCAAATTTGGGAAAAAGATTTCTAGGTTTTGTAGATCTCGTAGTTTCGGTTCAAGAACACAAGAATCAACAATTTTTTAGATTGTTTGATAGAGTTTTCAGCCGATTCTTTTTCGGAGGTAAGTACCTTTATTTTCTAATTTCAATACTAATCATCTATATTTACTTTCTATATCAATACAATTTCATGTAAGTATAAAATATTGGTTTTGGGGTCTCTTTTATGTGCAAGTCATTGCCCTGGGCCCCATACACTATTTTATCTATTACATTTTGGTGAACCCATTTTACGAATCCTCTTTCTTTTGTGGAATTAGATGCTTTATTGTGTTTGATTTCCTTTTCAAATTTCATTTGAATGCATTTGGATATATCTAGATCTATTTGTTATCATGTTGCACAAGTTGTTTCAAATGTTTTCCAAAACTTTTGGGATTACATAACATCCTCCTCTTACCTTACCATTGCATGGTGTTATACCTAGCAAGACTTCATCTAGTGCATATGATGTTGTTTTACCTTATAAGGATATATTAGAGAATGAAGATGACCTTAGGCTATATCTCCATCACATTTCTCCTTATGGAGATGAGTTGAGGATTGATGGTAATTCTTCTCCTAATAGATGTCCTTCTTCCCCCTCTAGGGATCAAGATTCAGAGAATTATGGAGACCCTACAATGTGCTTTATTTGTAGGGATGATAATCCTCCTATTTGCGATGAACCCTTGGATAAAGACATTGATTTATCCCTTCCTCATGAAGCATCTTTGATACAAGAGGGTGATTTATTAATGGATGACATATTCATACATGATGATAACTCTTTTTCTAAAACACACTCCCCTTATGCAGACATTTTAGTGAAAGAAGATGACATTATAGATGCTTTACCTCCATTTGAGATTTCTTCTAGTGATGAGGCATTAGTGGAGAATGATATGAATTCCCTTAATGCTCTCCCTTTTAGTGATGATCCTATGGAGAATCAATATCTTACCTCATCTTCTCTTAGGATGTCCTCTTTTCTTCCTTTTGGTGAATCTATTTGTATTGTTGAGACAACTAATATGGTTTATCCTAAACCCTTGTTGACTGTCAAAGGTTGTCCCCACATTACTATCAAAGGTAAACCCATGGAGTCTTTTAATGATCAAGATTCTATAGCTCACACATATTGTACAAGGAATAACCCTCAACCTAATCTGGTGGTTTCTACTTCTTTGCCACCTTCTCAACCTATTCTTCCTCCTCCACCCCATCTTCCTAGCAAGGAGTATAATTTTATAAACCAATTGCAAAATACTCTTACCAAGATTTCTTTATGGGAGCTTCTTCAAACTTCACCTACCTACTATGAAGCCTTGCAAAAAGCTCTAGCAACTCTTCCTACTCCACCTCCTAATCAAGAGAACATCAATAACTTCTTACAATGCATGCATACTACCCCGGGTCCTCCTAACATTGTCTTTACTCAAAAGGATCTACCTTCTAAAGAAGTTCAAAATCAGTATGATGCTCTTATGGTTGCTGTTACTATCAATAAAAGTATCATTCATAGGACCTTGATTGATAATGGATCTGGGCTTAATATTTGTAGCATGGACATGCTCAAAGCTATTAACGCCGATCTTTCAACTATTCAACTTGATAATGTTCCTATACGTGGCTTTGATAACATTGCTAAGAACACTTTAGGCATCATTACCTTACCTATCAAAGTAAGACCGGTCATCCTAAATACTCCTCTTCATGTTATGCCTGGACCTCTCAATTATAACCTCCTTTTGGGTAGACCTTGGTTGCATGAGATACAGGCTATCCCTTCCACCCTTCACCGTAAAGTCAAGTTTATACATAACAACAAGGTGTATACACTTCATGCAGATGATGCACCTAATCCTTGTCTTAATATTCAAACCCACATTACTCCTATTCCTAATAGTAATCATCCTTCCTCTAATGCTATTCCTGGTGATGATTGGGGAACCTTGGATTTTACTCCTACCTTTATTGGAGTATAAGGTTAATGATCTTGATTTTATGAAGAAACAAAGAGAATTTGAATAACAAGTTTTTACTTCTACTTCTAATACCCTTAGTAACAACTTTGTCACTTCTTCTACCCACAATGAATCTATCAAATCTACCAAGGATGATATTGTGACTACTAAGGTTCCATTGACTCCTTCTGATATGGCTTTGTGTTATGGTCCTGGTTATCATTTCCTAGTTAAACAAGGATTTAATGGTCAAGGATGTGGTAAGCATAAACAAGGAATTCAAATGCCCTTACACATTGGGGGGCATGAGCATTCTTATGGATTGGGATTTAATCCTCGACAACAGATCAATGTTAACAACATCTCGAATAACACTTCAAGACATGATGAACCTATGAAGGAATTTGACCAAGAAGTTCTTTTGCCTAAACTCCTTCATGCTAAGATGATTACTAGACCTAAACACAAAAAGAAACGTAGTCCACACTTGAAGAATCTTCCTTTTTGTTTATATCATAGATTTCATGATCACTCTACTAATGAATGTCAGGCTTTACATTATAAGATTAGGCAGCTCATTGATAGTAATGTTATTTATATATCATGTGGAAATGAGTTGTATTTCAATACTATTTTTTCTAAATAACATTTATGTTCCTATTACGGAGCTCCACATTATATAAACAATGTTAGCCTAATTCTTGGGGGCTTGTTGTCTTGCATAGTGTTGTGAGTGATATAATAGGTCCCTTTCCATCCTTGTTCCTACACTTAGGGGGCAAGGATGTCATCTCCTTCATTTTTGTCTTTTTGGGATTCACCTCTTTCCTTGGTTAAGCAATATCTATCTATTATGTGATATCCAATCATACATGAACATTTTGGTTTGCATTAAGGATTTATATCCTTGATCACAACCTCTTTCATTGTTTGACATTGGGTTTCCATGGTGGATAAATCTCTCACCTTGGAAGCTGAATAGTGTGCTATCCCTCACAAGGGTTACTTTTTCACTTCTTGCATGATATCTCTTTGCATTCGTTCCTTCCATGGCCTCATAGGAGCTGTGACCTTCTTGGCATGGACTGGGTGTTGTCTGTGGATATTGTCTTGATGTTGAAGAGGGATTTATCCTTGATCTTTTCTTTCTTTAACATGTCAAAATAGTATGTTTTTGCCATATTAAGGAGGGGGGCATATATACAGCCTCCCTTGTTCTATATTATGTATTTTTGTTCTAACCTTCTATTTTACAGCATGCTAAATCTTGGAAGGTAATGCACATAGGTTGCTAAATCCTAAAGGGACACACATTTTAAATATCAAATATGCTAAATCTTGGAAGGTAACACACATAAGTTGCTAAATCCTGAAAAGACAAGCATCAGTATGCAAAATCTTCCAAGGGTAATGCACATAAGTTGCTAAATCTCGAGAAGACATGCATTTTGTATTCCATGGTGATACAAGAAGGTGGATCCATGGGTACTTTATAAAACCCTTTAGAAGATGCACTGCATACATGCACAAAGCCGCCAAAAGGCACACAACATTATGGGGTGACTATCAAGTGTTTTCTTGGTAGGCCATCCTATCCTTTTTGTGGTTCACAGTGAGATATACACATCTTACTCGGTGAGCTAGCTGTACACACTAAAATGGTGCACTTCTATGAACCATTACATGCAAGGTTGCTCAAGAATGAGGCCTCACAAAGTGGCTCATAGCTCTTTATGCATGGAGTTGCAAGGGACTATGATGTGTTTGCTCTCAGCTAGAGCTACAAGCTTATGACCTTGCTAGTCAACCACACAATGAGAGATTCACAATGAAGACAAGGGCAAGAGTGCCAATATCTTCAATGAAATCAAAGTATGCAATGCAAATCTAAATGAGAATGCAAACTATTCTATGAAAGGAAATAACAAGTGTTACAAAGCCTTCCTATTTAAGCTATGTGAGTTATTCTATTGCATAAAAGGAAACTAAGCTAATATGCCATGATCATGCAAACTAAGCAAAGGAAATATGCAACTAAATGATGTAATGAAATGAAGAAAGTCTTCAATGTCTTCAAAAACTCCAAATGCACCTAAAACCTGCAGCATAACATTAGCATAAAAACATGGTATGCAAATGAAGGAGAGAGCTCTCCTTTTATAAGAAATGAGGTGAAATGGACCATGGAGATTAAGAGGCAAAAAGTCTTAATCAACGGTGGAGCTTGAAAGAGGAGCAATCCATGTGCACAAGTATCCTCCAATAGGAAAATAAGAGTTGACTTTATGTCCATATGAGACAAAAAGTGCTTTTCTCCTTTTTATAAAATATGAATAATGTTTTATTTGTGCAACTTAGGATAAGAGGAAAGTGGGGCTTTTTATTTAATCAAAAGGGGAGGAAATATTCATTTTAATCAAATAAAGGCTTAGGATAAATGGTTAGCCCAAGGATAAAAATCTAATATATGATCGAAATTAAGACTTGATCAAGAAATTAATAATGTTGAAAATATTGATTATTGATAAAAATGATTCAGGATTGATAAATTGAATAAATGGGGCCCAAAGTCTAGGCGACCATTTTTGGGTGCATACATTTGCCCCTCTTTGACTAATGTGTGATCGATTTAGGAACACATGCAGTCAAGGAAGAATTGAAATGTGAGATCAATCTGGGATCACAAAACAACTCAAATATGAGGTCGATTCGTGATCATATCCGGACAAAGCATAAACAAAGGTCTTTGAACATGAGGTCGATTCAGGATCACATTCAAAGTAAGAGATAAGAATCTCAAATTTGAGCAAAAGCTCACAAAAGATGTCTGAATCAAGAGAATCAAGCAATTGGGGATGAGAATCCCATAAATACTGCCCCCTCGGAGTCGAAATTGAAATTAGATAGAGGAGAGACATCAAATCGATAAGGTTGATCAAATCATAATAAAAATCACAATCAAAGGTAAGGGTCAATAGGTTAACCATTAGGCAATGAAACATGCCCCAGCCTGACTGAAAAAGATGCAGTCAAACGTGAGAAAGGAGGGAATGGAATGAAGATGAATGGAAGACTAGAAGTTTGGAAGACATGGAAATGAAGAAATGACGATGCCCCAACAAAGGTCGAAGGATTAGGCCTCAAAAAGATGTAGCCAACTGCGCAGAAGAAGGGAAGATTTTGAAACATGATTTTGACTATCAAGATAACCTTGGATTTCAATTTTGAGTCCGAAAATGGATCCAGGACGTTGAAATTAGCTAGGGGTGCAATTTTCATGCAATTCCGAAGTGTTTTGAAAATGAGGTCAAAAAGTCAAAAGGCTATAAAAGGGGTCAAAATGTCATTTTCAAAAATTATTTGTCTTTTAGTGATTTGAGAATTTTTAGAGCTTTAGAAAGAGAAAATGGCCGAGCAAGCAGGAGTTCCCATCCACAGGCATCGATTCGAGCGCGCCTGGTTGCACAACCAGCCACCACACTATCCTGCCCCGGTATGTTTTCGAAAAACTTGAGCTTTTTGAGCATTTTGCGCATTCAATACCTTTTTAACACATTTTAAAAATTTTTAAATTTCAAATTTTTGAAGTTGAGCGAACTATCACGTGATACTTTAGAAGTATCGTGCCCTTTGGGGAGAAGTGTTGCATGATACTTCACGGGTCCCCAAAGTATCACGCGACCTAAGACACTAGTATCACATGATACTGGGTGAAAGATCGCACGATACCGGGTGAAGTATCGCGCGGCATAAGGTATATCGCCCCGCTATAGGGAGAAGTATCGCACGATACTTCTCCAAAAAAGAATATTGCCCAAGTTAAAAATTTGATTTTTGACGCATTATTGAATAAAAATAACATGGGTCTAGACAATGTTACATTTTAGAGATGTTTTATACTGATTTTTAGACATCCATCATGATATGTGCTAACAACTGGCTTAGTTTTTGGCTTGCAGGAGGTCTTTCTGGCGTTGATCATCAGAGCGTCAAAGGTGACTGGGTTGCGGTGTGTCCGAGATCTGGATGATCCGGGCAATGCCAATATCAAGGCGATGGGATTCTGGTATTTGTTGAGGTTCCCATATATCAGAGTTGACCATGGGTTGTTGACTGCTCTTGCTGAGAGATGACATAGTGAGCACAACACCTTCCACCTGCCTACCGGAAAGGCATCCATTACTCTAGAAGATGTCTACAAGATCTTACGAGTGCCATGCCATGGCGAGCCTGTGAGTATAATCATGTTTTGAGATATAATCATAAATGTAATATTTTCATATGATGAAAACTGACATGATTTGTTTGTTGGCACAGGTGTACTATGATTAGGATGCTACTGAGGGGCGCCGACTGATCCAGGAGATGTTCCATGATGTTACTATTCTGGACAGGCATGTCAGCTGGGAGAGGCTGATAGATGACTTCGGCAAAGATTATCTAGTGCCATGCATAGTGGCATCTATTATTTCACAGATCCTGATGACTGACCGTAGTCAGAAGGGATTCCCGCTTGGATGGGTGAGATTACTGGTGGATTTGGTAGGTAGGCCTCGTCAGATGGCATGGGGTCCTGCCATATTGGTAGAGATGTATCACGAGTTACATGAGATTGTCTACAGAGACGGTCAGACATGGGCGTGCGGTGCCATCCTGGCATAGGTGTGGGCTTGGGAGCACATCACTGTGGTGCGCCCCAGAGTTCAGCCGAGGGAGAGGAGGTACCCCTTTATCTACAGGTACCTAGGATTCATATCACATGCCCATACTAGGGATGTGACATATTACAGGAGGATTCTAGATGAGATAGCCTCTTTCACATGGAGGCCATACAGGGAGGTGGAGGTCTGGGGAGATGTAGCCGATGAGCTGAGCTACATGATGTGCACTCGGCCACTGGTAGGTCGATAAACTAAGATAGTGGAGAGATTTTATATCAATCAGGTGTGGCGACAGTTTGGGAGGCAACAGCGAGTCTCGACAGAGACTACGACATATGCCAGGGCTAGGGATGAGGAGGGTCATGGGTGGCTACCCATGTTGGATTATCAGCAGGCTGTCGCAGAGACAAAAAGTAGCAGGAGCGAGCCCTAGGAGTATTTTCTAGATGTGGCAGATGCGGGGGCTAATGCAGCATATAGGGCAGAGTGGCGGAGGGTGCCATTCCCTTAATTTACGATACCAGATGCACAGGTACCAGCACAAGGAGGAGACGGAGGGGATGACGGGGGAGATGGAGGAGACGGAGGGGACTGAGGGGAGGGAGGGGATGGAGGAGATGGCCGGAGGGGGAGAGGGAGGAGGATGGAGAGAGGAGAGGGATCAAGATCAGGTGGCTAGAAATGGTCACGGGGATAGAGATCATTGATGCCCGAGGATGAGGCGAGACCAGCTTGCCGACAGGCAGAGGCACAACAGGACCAGCCTGCGGGTGGAGATGAGCTAAGAGTGAGGATACAGGCTCTCAAGGCTGAGATGCAGCAGCTCCAGATTACCATAGCAGTGAGAGACCAGCAGCTACTGGATCTGAGGGTGGAGCGAGATCAGTAGATAGCCGATCTTAGGGTAGAGATAGTACGCCATGAGGTGATGGCACAGGCAGATGCGCTAGAGATCCGACGGGAGTCAGCAAGAGCAGCCTATTATCACAGACTCTACCTGCAAGCCGTTCTAGAGGGTGAGAGAGCACCATCATACTCTCAGAGGGCAGGGGTATCAGATGTGGTACTTGATAGGAGAGCTATGCCTCCTCCACCACCACGAGCTCTTCACGAGGGTGGTAGTGAGTCCTAGGGTTAGGTCTTAGGTTGATAGGTGTTTATACATATCTTGAGACATTGATCTAGATTATGGGATCCCATTTGTATATTGTATCATGACATTGATGTATATATGAGATTACTAGATGTTTGATTGTATCATGTGTTTATGTCTCTCTTGTGATGGATGTATCAGTTTATGTGTATTGTCTTATCATTGTGCTAAAAAAAATACTTATGTACATGGTTATGTATGTTCTCTCTCATAGATGTATGTTTAATTCTCATGTGTATGATATAGACTCATGTTTCTTGAAAAATGATAGTTTTGATATAGATATGATGATATGATTAACCCCTTGTGATGAACAGGAACAAGTTCGAGATGAAAAGGACAAGGAGTGAAAGACATGATCAAGAAGAAGGAAAGGTGAGCGCAGTCGACTGACAAGTCCACGTAAGATGAAAAGGAGAGCTCTCTCCATATGCAAGAAATGCAAAACTAGACTATCATGACCCTAAAAATGCAAGCTACTATGAAAGTGGTTGACTTGCAAGGTCACAATGTGTATAGACATCTAATTATCATCATCGAGCATTATTGGTAGCGTCGTAAGATCATACAATGCACACTAGCATAACTATGTGGATATAAATATGATCTTTATCAAATAGAAATGTGGGAATCCCACTTAGGCATCAAAGACATGTAGGTCAAGATGAATAATGTAGTGAGATTACCTAAGTTTGATATGGTTAGATTATGCTTGTATCAAGACACATGAAAATTAGGATAGTTAGAAGCATGCACTCGCAAAACAGTCAAGGATAATACCTTGTCAATCCATAGTGTCAAGTAAGACCAGCATAAAGGCTCATGACAGTTAGGATCAACAAAATATACCCACAAGCAGATAAAGAAATAAAACATGTTCTTAGACCCTCAGTCTTCTAGCTATGCATCATCGAAAACTTCTTAGGGAGAGACCACTCATCAAAGAAATCTTCATAAACAACACACAAAGAAAAATAAAGTCATCATATCACCAGCGAGTTGATTGTTTAAGTGCGTGTGTGTTGGTCATAGAGTCAAACTCTGAGTATCATATCTGCAAATGAGAAACATCGCATCATACTAGACTGTTGGGTAAGACATCTGATAAGTGTTGAGAAACACTCGACGCCAGGGTAGTGTTGAAAAACACTGTTTGGGGTGGTGTTTGAAAAACACCTATTTTTGAAATGCCCCAAGAGACAAACGCACCTAAAGGACCAATGCTAATAGTTATGCCCCCTAGACAAAGAGAAAGACCAATTCCAGACCAAGCCAAATAAGGTCAAGGCATGATGGAGAAAGGTTCAGTGTCGAGGATGCATGCTAACAAATAGGGGTGCAAAGGCCTCAAGTAGCGCCTGTTTCCAGGTTTTCACCACTTGGAATCTTTTTTCATTTTTTCATTTTTGCTACCAAGGCGCCTGTTGCCAGGTTTTCACCAAGGCACTTTTTCTTTTTTTTTTGAATTTTTGAATATTTGATTTTTTTGTATTTTTTCAGGACTTTTTTAATACTTTTTAGGATTTTTCAGCATCATATATCAATTTTTTTGGTATTTTTTCAGGACCAATAAGATATATACAAAGGATGCCCCCAGACAGAAACGAGCATCAAGGATAGAACTTCTTGAGGTGCACAATGTTGATGGGATCAGGGAGCTATTCTCCATCGGGATCTGACAGTAAATATGCACCAGTACCAAAAGCAGCTGTGATGACATATGGTCCAAGCCAGTTAGGTTCAAACTTGCCCTTTTGCTCTCTATTCTGTTGGTTCTTAGGGTTCTCTCGCAAAACAAGATCACCTATTTGAAATTCTCTAGGGTGAACCTTCTTGTTGAATGCCTTGGACATATGCTTCTGGTACACTCTCATATGATCAAAGGAAGCCTTACGCTTCTCATCTAGAAGTTCTAGTTCCTGTAACCTCATGGCGCGGTAATCCTCATTTGTAATCAAACCTTTGAGTGAGACTCTAAGTGATGGTATCTTGACTTCTAAAGGCAATACCGCTTCAGAACCATAGGTGAGAGAAAAAGGAGTGGCTCATGTAGGTGTGCGAATGCTTGTTCTATAAGCCCATAGTGCTGGATTGATTTGTAAGTGCCAATCCCTACCATTCTTGTGCACTGTCCTATGAAGAATTTTAAGAATGGTTTTGTTAGAGGCTTCTGCCTGTCCGTTTCCCTGTGGAAAATAGATGGAGGACTAATGTTGCTTGATTTTAAACTTTTTGCATAAATGCTTTAGGTCCTTATTCTTGAATTGACCTCCGTTATCAGTGATAATCTCAGAAGGCACTCCAAATCGGCAAATAATATGATTCAAGATGAACAAAGAGATAGTCTTCCCTAAAGCAACAGAAAGTGGCGCAGCTTCCACCCATTTTGTGAAGTAGTCAGTGGTAGTAATAATGAACTTATGTCCACCTGATGAGTTGGGATGAATCTACCCAACTAGATCAAAGGCCCAGCACTGAAATGGCCAATGAGAAACAGAAGGGATCAGCTCCCTACCTGGAGCATGAATCAGGTTTCCATGTTTCTGACATTTTTCACACGACTTAGCAAAGGTGACTGCGTCTATCTACATTGTGGGCCAATAATATCCCGCCCTAAGCAACCTTCGGGTCATGGCAAGACCATTAGAATGTCCACCGCAAATGCCCTCGTGGATGTCAACTAACGCTTGGTTGGATTCCTCCTTTTCCAAGCACCTAAGGAGCGTCCCATCTAAACCCCTCCTATATAAATCACCAGAGATGAGGGCATGGTGAGAGGCATTACGGATGAGGTTTTAGCATTCAGAGCAGTTGAATGTGTCGGGGATGATG
Organism: Chamaecyparis obtusa; assembly: GCA_027943335.1. Classification (NCBI taxonomy): domain Eukaryota; kingdom Viridiplantae; phylum Streptophyta; class Pinopsida; order Cupressales; family Cupressaceae; genus Chamaecyparis; species Chamaecyparis obtusa. The sequence goes on from BSBK01009756.1 coordinate 54,100, forward strand.
CCATCTCGAAGATATGAATAGATAGCACCATATCGGGAAGACTCGTGTGTGACAATGGTACAAATGACATGGCTTTCAGACGAGTCAAAGATGGGATGGTGTAGCTCTTCCACCAGGAATTAAAATCTGGATTCATGTGTCTCCAACTAAAGAAGGGAAGCTAATGTGGCCATGGCATCTGCAGCTTTGTTCTCTGTCCTAGGGATATGTTGAAACGTCACAAAGGTGAAATAGCGTCTCAAAGAATCAACCATCTTTTTGTAGGGTATCAATTTATCATCCTTGGTTTGATACTCCTCATTGACTTGGTTGATGATTAATTGGGAATCCCCAAAGACATGTAACTCTGTGATGTTCCATTCTATAGCCATTCTCAAGCCATTGGTTAAAGCTTCATATTCTGCAATATTATTCGTACATGGGAATAAAAGTTTGTAAGACTTTGGAATATTATACCCATGTGGAGAAACAAATAATACTCCAGCACCTGATCCATTTTGCATGCGAGAACCATCAAAGAACATTGTCCAAGTGCGAGTAGTCGTATACAAGATGTGTTCATCTAGGAATTCCACTTGGACCGACATACTATCCTGAATTGGGAAATTAGCTAATTGGTCAGCAATAGCTTGCCCTTTTATGGCCTTCCTTTCAACGTACTCTATGTCAAATTCAGTTAGGACCATCATCCATTTAGCAAGTCTACCCGTGAGGGTAGCCTTACTAAGCAAGTATTTAAGAGGATCAATTTTGGCAACCAAATGTATGGTATGAGCAAGCATGTAGTGGCGCAACTTTTGAGAAGCAAACACCACTGCAAGACAAGACTTCTCAATGTTATTGTAATTGATCTCATAGGAGACTAGAGTACGGCTGATATAGTATATGGCCCGTTCTTTCCCAGTATCATCTAATTGAGCCAACAATGCTCCCAGGGAAGTGTCTGTAGCTGAAATATATAGGATCAATGGTTTCCCTGGAATAGGAGGCATTAGGATCGGAGGATTAGCCAAGTATTGTTTGATCTGATCTAGGCTCTTTTGACAATCCTCGTTCCAAACACAAGAAGCACCCTTATGTAATGTCTTGTTAAAGGGTTGCGCTCTATCTGCAAGCTGAGAAATAAACCTCCTAATCGATTGAAGACGTCCCTGAAGACTTCTCATTTGGCTGATATTTTGAGAGGTGGCATATCTAGAATTGCTTGGACCTTTTCGGGATCAACCTCGATACCTTTTGCTGATATTATAAATCCTAAAAGTTTGCCTGAGGTGACACCAAATATGCACTTCTTTGGATTCAATCTGAGTTGAAACTGTTCCATGCGATCTAGAATTACTTCCAGATCATCGAGGTGTGTGTCCCATTTTCTTGATTTTGCCAGGGTATCATCCACATAATCTTCCATGTTTTTGTGCATCATATCATGAAAGATAGTGGTCATAACTCTTTGGTAGGTTGCTCCTGCATTCTTTAATCCAAATGGCATGACGTTCCAGCAATAGGTTCCCCATGCACATGTGAACGCTATTTTCTCTTGGTCTTTGGGAGCTATTTTGATTTGATTATATCCTGATAAACCATCCATTAGAGAGTATATTTCATAGCCCACTGTCATGTCCACTATCATGTCAATGTTTAGAAGTGGAAAATCATCCTTTGGGCATGCTTTGTTTAAATCTCTAAAATCTATGCATACACGAATGGACCCATCATGTTTGGAAACTGGTACTATGTTTGAGATCCATTCTGCATAATCGATGGCTCTAATGAATCCAGCTCTCAAAAGTTTTTCTAATTCCACTTTGACAAGGAGAGCTACATGTGGATGCATTTTTTTGAGTCTCTGTTTCACTGGTTTGACGCCTGGAGCTATGGATAAGTGATGCATTATAAGATTTGTGTCAAGCCCTGGCACGTCTGAATAGGTCCATGCAAAATTAATTTTTTTTTATAAGAACTGTACATATGCCTTGGTCTCTTCTTTTGATAAAGACTGAGCAAGATGGACTATTTGAGGAGTTTCTTCTGTGTTCAAATTGACTAGCTTTGTTGGCTCAATCAATACTGATGATCTATCATGGAAATAACTGGCTTTGTTGGCTTTTTTGGCTCTGATACCGCCACAGAGTGGTTTTCACCATCAAACCTTTTTTTCTTTTTTTCTTTCTCTTTTATTTTTAGACTGAGGTACTTAATAACAGGCTCTGTCATGCTGGTTGTTGGTTCACTGGTGGAAGAAGCCACGGGTTCAAGAGCATTTAGATAGCAGGCAATTTCGTAATCATTCTAAAAAGTGAGGAATATAGGCTCTTGATGAGACTAAGACCAGTCAATTAGGTCAAAGTGAACAAGGGGTAGGTCAATGACTGGTTCAATGTTATTTATGCGAAAGGTGTCATCTCTGGTGACCATACAATCGGGATTCATCAAGTCTTCTCCTAAGATACCCAAACTAGGATTCATCCTACCAAACGAAGCATCGTCCACTAAGGCAATTTGAGGAGTGCAATCCTCTAGTCCTACACTAAGTTCGTTGGCCGCATCAGGTTGGGTACTATAAGCATGGACAATAGCTATGTCCAAATCAACTGTTGCATTTGAAAGTGAGGCCCATTCATATTCATGGGAGTCTGTGTCTGAGTCATCATTTGGGCCTCGTGATGTAGAAGCCTCAAGGTTAGGAAGGGTTTCCCCCTCTCTAGTGTTAGCATTGGTACTATCCGTCGCAGCTAGGATAGCAACACTTTCCATTATCAACCTAGCAGTCATATAGTCACTATCCGTCGCAGCTGGGATAGTAGGACTGTCAAGTATCAAATCTGTGGAATCTCCCCAAAGGAGATTTGTTGAGGGCACCCAATCATCAGACACATCTTGTTGATTAGAAAGATCAGGCGTATAGTCTAAGCCACTCTCACTGTCCATCACAGCTGGGACAGGGACACCTTTCTTCTTCTTATTTTCAAAACCTAAGCCAACCGTGGACTTATTCTTTCATCCAAAAAGAGCATGATCAAGAGGCTCAGCTTTAGCATCCAGCCTATGACTAAGGGGACCATATCCAGGATAACCCATATTCTTAACCATTGTATACCCTCTCCCATAAGCTTCAGGTGAAGGAGCAAAATTCTCATTGTGTTTGTATTTTTCCTCGTGATAGATCCAGTCCCTTATGGAAACTTTCTCTTTCTCTTCCTGAATAGGGACCGAAGACTCAACAAATTTTCCAAATAATGTCATTGCTGATGATGAAGGCTTCATATTTGGTGATGGTCTCCCATAAGACCTAGGAGAGATTGGCATGTTTGTAAAAGAATCAATTTTATAATCTCCCATCCCAAGATCTATGGTCTTAAACTTCTGCTTGCATTGTTCAAGTGAACTACTAGGACTATCAGCTTCCCTATTCAAAGGTACATGTGATCCAGCAGAAATGTTATTAACTGACAAAGCACTATCTCCAGGTATGCAAATTTCTACACCATTATAGGGAAATTTAACACACTGGTGTATGTTGATGGGACTGCTTGCATTTCATGAATCCATGGCCTACCTAGCAAAATGTTGTAGGCTAAAGGTCCAACATCAACAATTTGAAATAAGATATCCTTTTCTACTAGACCAATACAAATAGGCAGAACAGCCAATCCCTTAGAACTTCTTTCTGCTTCATCATATGCCTTGATTGTGATCTTTTTCCTTGTGTTAATGACATTCTCAGAATATCCTAGAGCCAGCAACAAACTCATGGTACAAATATTGAGCACTGCACCCCCATCTATCAGTACACGCCTGACACGAGTTTTATGAATCATGACTTTGAAGTGTAAGGCCAAGTTATGTGGGTGATTGATGGATTTGTTGTCTTCTTCTGAGAAGGTGAGGTAATGAGGGCTAGCCAAATGGTTGACCATATTCTGGAATTGATCAATATCTAAGTTGTTAGGGACACTGGCTGCTCGCAAAGCATCTTCAAGGACACGCTTATGCTTAGGGGACAATTCTAAAAGCTAAAAAATGGATATCTGTGCGGGTGTACGTTGTAATTGGTCAATAAGATTATAATTGGAATCAGGACCAACGACAGATTTGGGAGGAACGCCTTTGGACATGGGCTGCTTAGACTTGCTAGTGCTAGGACCTCTGATAATAATGGGCACTTGGGCCTGACCTCTAGTGACAACATTGAGGGACTGGGGCATTCTTCGCGAGTGAGGGCCTCTTATCACCACAGCGGGTCTTTCATCAGTCATAGGAGTTTAGTCCACATCATATCCATAAGGATCTTTCCCTCTCATCATGTTGATGTTATCATCAGCCACTTCAAGCATGTTAATCACATTTTCAGCATTTATGTATGTATAGTTGATAGCAGCCTTACCATGCTTGTTGTTAGAATTTTCCCCTTTTTCATATTTGGGCAAGGGTTCCTTAAAAGCCTTATGATCCACGTTAGTGGTTAAACCATCAACTTGTAATTGTCCTTTTTCAATAAGGTCTTGGACAAGATGCTTGAGTTTAAAATAATTTTCTATGTCATGTCCAATCCCATTATGGAAAATGCAAAAAGCCTTCGCATCCCACCAATGAGGTAAAGGATCTGGTATATGATGTTTTGTAGGATCCTGTGGGTTTGCCAAATTATGAGCAACTAATGTCTTAAAAACATCTGCATAAGATTCTCCCAATTTGGTAAATTGTCTCTTCTCTATTTTAGATCTCCTTTGATACTTAGGTTTGTCTTGTTGTGTTGAAGATGTTTTCAACTTCATAGCTTGAACTGCATGAGAGAGGTTAAGAACTCCTTCATTTTTGGGTTGAGATGAGTCAACAACTCCGTCGTTGACCACTTGCTTGTTTTTGTTCCAATAGGAGTTTTTTTTATCCTTGTTACCATTAGTATTGTTATTTTGGCTATTGTTGTTATTTGTTGGTTTAGCCAAAATTCTTTGTTCTTTTAGGACATCCTCAATGCGACATGCCACCTCTACCATAGTATCAAAGGAATTAAACGAGATTTTCTTGACTTCATATCTTAGTTCTGGTATTAGATTGCTCACAATGATATCAATTCTCTCCTCCTCGGGAATTGTCCTTGGGTATTTTGAACACAATCGCCTCCATCATTGTAAAAATGTGACAAAGATTCCCCTTGATTTTGCTTGAGTTTGCACAAATCAAGCATTGTGACCGACCTTGATAAGTTGTAAGCAAAATGCTGAACAAACCTTTGGACAAGTTCTTTAAATGTCTTTACTGGAGGGGAAAGGTTGGTGAACCACTCCATGGCTTGACCTTTTAAACTCCTTGGGAATAATCTCATCAAGTAGGAGTCTTCATGGTGAAAGGAGAAGCTCATTATGTATAACTGTCGAACATGGTTGTGAGGGTCACCAGTGCCATCATATTTGTCATATGTTGGGAACTCAACTTTCTTAGGGAATTCTACCATCACCACACTTTTGTCAATGGGGTTAGGACATATGGAGTCCAAATGAAATGTGCTCTTGGGAGCCTTCATCCTGTCTATATCCTTTTGCATTTGTAAGATCACCTCATCAGTTGAAGGGCTCTGTTTCTTGATCTTTTGTTGAACATCAAAATTATATGGAACTTTAGCACCTTTGTTAATAAGACTTTCCAAGAATTGGTCTTTGTTTTGTTCCACATATTGCTCCACATATGCTTGAAAGGATGGTTCTTGTTGCATAGTCATGAAATCCATGTGATCAAATTTAGCATAACTTCTTCCATGTTGTGAGCCATGATGTGCTCATTGGGAGGGTTGCTTTGAATGTTTATGAGACGACTGTCTCCTATGATGGTCATATCTTTAAACCCTTCTTCCTCTAGGACTTGGGGATTGTGAGGGTGTCCTTGATCTTCTTCTAGGACTGGGCAAAGGGGTAGATGGGGGTGAGTTGGTCCCACTATTGGTTCCCCTCCCGTTGAATCAGCTTTGGAGTTGTTGTGTGTAGAGTCTATCTTCTTCTTCTTGGGTGACTCTTTTCTTTATATCCAACAACGCACATTCCTCTTCTTCTAGTTGTCTGAATTTTTTTTTTTTAGCAGCTTGTTCATCCAAATAGGCTTGCTTCTCTCTCTCAATGCTTCTCAATCTTGTATTTGCATACCGAGAGGTGTCTTTAAGTGGGGAGGATGGTCTCGAATGCCTTATTGCATTGGCTGCGTTTATGTGGTGATCACTAGATTCGTTGTTCTGGTCCTCGTGTTGTGACCCTGAATCTGAGTGAGCTTGCTTATGATGTCTCTCAGCTCATTGGTGGGCATCAAAATACCTTGCATTGTTGGGAGGTGACCTGGGTGGACTAGCATGAGAAGAACCACCGTACTCTCTTCTATGTCGTTGGAAGATATCCTTGAGAGTTTGATTCATGGCTTCTCTTTGTTGTTGGGTGAAAGTGTAACTCATGTCCATACTTGATGAAAGTGGTACAAAAGAGGTGCTCACTTCACTAGGATTAGCTCCCGGATTAAAAAAAACTTCAGATTCACTCTTAGGAGATTGATCAAAAAGGGGTCCTTTTCCCTTATGTTGTCGACGAGTCTTAACGGGTGGTAACTGGCTAAAGGAAATAGGGGGTCGCTTCCCTTGATTGACTTGGTACCTTGTCGTAACTGACATGAAAGAAAGATACTCTCAATGATAAGGTGACCTCTCAAAGTGTCAACGCCAAACTAGGATAATCAAAGTCCTCTATTGTCCAAAGAGAAATGAGAAGATAAAAAAAAAAAGGGGGGCTTTACCAACACTGTCAAAGAGGTGCTTCAAATCAAAGGGTGACTACCCTTGCACTTTTGAACCAGGACGTTGGACTAGGCCAAAATATAATTGAAATTGAGATTTAAATGAAAGTGATTTGGACAATAAGAGCACTAAAATTTTCCAAGAATGTAGCTAACAATCTTAGAGATGAACCTTGGCACTAAGAATGACCTTCTAACTTGACAATTATTCCAAAGTGATTTTGTAAATCAAATGATGCTATCCCGGAGGACTAAAATTAGAAATTTAGAGTCAAGACAGGTCTCAAACATCAGAGCAAGAAGCCTACTCTAAGACCTAACCTGATTAACAGCAACTGAAATTGACCAAATTGTAAGCACGGCAGAAATTAACCAAGCGATATACTCCAGGCTACTGGGGTGATATACCTATAACCGCGTGATACTTCGCACGAAGCCAACCGATATACCTCAGTACTGGCAGGCGATATACTCCAGGCAGGTCGGGCGATAGTCCGTCAAGGGTGAACTATCGTGCGATATTTCTCTTCAAAGCAGGCGATATTTTTAGCAAGCGTGAAGTATCGCACAATATTTCACTTTACAGAGTGCGATACTATTGCAGAATTCTTCAACTCTTGACCAGAATTGTGTAAAATTTGCATTTTTGGGTCTGCTTGGTCAAAATTTTTAGTCTGAGGGTTGATGTTTTTGATTTCAGTCACAATATCAGCAGAATTTTGGCAGGTTTGCAAACAGTGAGGGATCAAACATGTCTCAAGCACTTGAAACAAGGGAAAAAGCAACCTTGCCAAGACAAACACTTGTGATATCGGAATTGAAAAAGCACCCTATGAATGCTACTGATTGTTTGTATGTAAGAACGTTTGCACTGGCATCACACAACCAAAGACAATTCAAGCAAATATATCCTAAAAAGTCAAGGCTCAATACTTACCAACTTAGCCCACAACTTGATGCCCCCTTGCCTCACACCAAGTGGTTACCCACAAGAGATGTTGGCTTTGTTGTGGAAGTGTCAAATGACACAACCAAAGGGACACATATGGTGAGTATCTTAAGGTGATCCGGGTAAACCACTTGGATCAATCCTTGCACTAAGAAGATAAGCGGCTAAACAAGGTGGCTTCTATCTAATGGTTCTTAATAAAGATTTCCGTTCACAACACCCCTCTTGCTCCTCATAAAGGACTAGGACCTCGCGGCCTCAAGAGTACCTTAAGCATTCTTGTTCAATGTTTTCCCCATGGTCGCAATCCCATGAGCTACTCACATCAAACGAAGATAAGTGTTATGTCTATCAAGGTTTTTGGTGTCCTTGATAGCCTTGAGATTATAGTGAGTTGGAATCACTTGCCACCAAGGAAAATGATGACAAGGTTGTCCCCACTTGAGTCATTCCTCTTGATTGCTCAAGAGCAGGCCCGCTAAAGGATCCTAAACTAAACAAAGAATGGATCAACTCTTGAGGTTCAAGGTTTTTGGTTCACTACAAGGGTGAAGAGCATACTCCCCTATCTCAAGAATCTCTCCCAAACACACCAAGAAAATAGGTTCAATTACTCCCTTGCTCCCAAAACCTTAAGATGGGTCAAGATTTTCTGATTCACCTAAAGGTGAAGAGCATACTTCTCCTACCACCTCAAAATCTCTTTCACAAGGTTTTAAAAATTTCTAATACAATTAGTGAGTGCCACACTTGAAAGGAAAGCAAATAAACAAGCAAAAAATTTTATTTTTTTTGTTCTTATGCTTGGGCAGCCCTGCAAAAATTGTTAGTAGCCCTCTTTGACATGCATTTTTAGCAAATTTCAAGCAATGAGAGCACCTACAAACACAACTTGTTAGACCAAAAAGGTTAGCAAAATCAAAATCTAAATGTAAATATGCAATGAACTGATAGATTCAAGCTAAAAGATGCAGGTTAGACCTATCTAAATACAGTAAAAGAAACCAGCAAACTAAAATGATAAAATTCGGATGATAAAACTGGAAATGCAAGTCTCTGCCAGATTAGGTGATATACTTCAGACTTCACCAGTATCACATGACACAGTTTCCTATAGTCGTGCGATATACCTCAGTCTGGGTGATACTCTTCACTATGGGCGGGTGATACTTCGCATGATGCCAGGTGATATACCTCAGTACTGGTGGGCGATTCTTCTCTCACGCGAAGTGTCGCACCACTATACAAAGGTATATTGCACGATATTCCTGAGAAGTATCGCGCGATACTCTGAGACAGAAGACCAGAACTGTGAAATTTCTGAAAAATAATTTGAAAAATGATGAAAATGCAAATGAAACAAAAGACAAAGCTTATCTACTCTGCCCCACGGTGGGCGCCAGAAATGTACACACTAAAATGGTGCACTTCTATGAACCATTATATGCAAGGTTGCTCAAGAATGAGGCCTCACAAAGCGGCTCATAGCTCTTTATGCATGGAGTTGCAAGGGACTATGATGTGTTTGCTCTCAGCTAGAGCTACAAGCTTATGACCTTGCTAGTCAACCACACAATGAGAGATTCACAATGAAGACAAGGGCAAGAGTGCCAATATCTTCAATGAAATCAAAGTATGCAATGCAAATCTAAATGAGAATGCAAACTATTCTATGAAAGGAAATAACAAGTGTTACAAAGCCTTCTTATTTAAGCTATGTGAGTTATTCTATTGCATAAAAGGAAACTAAGCTAATATGCCATGATCATGCAAACTAAGAAAAGAAAATATGCAACTAAATGATGTAATGAAATGAAGCAAGTCTTCAATGTCTTCAAAAACTCCAAATGCACCTAAAACCTGCAGCATAACATTAGCATAAAAACATGGTATGCAAATGAAGGAGAGAGCTCTCCTTTTATAAGAAATGAGGTGAAATGGACCATGGAGATTAAGAGGCAAAAAGTCTTAATCAACGGTGGAGCTTGAAAGAGGAGCAATTCATGTGCACAAGTATTCTCCAATAGGAAAATAAGAGTTGACTTTATGTCCATATGAGATAAAAAGTGTTTTTTCCTTTTTATAAAACATGAATAATGCTTTATTTGTGCAACTTAGGATAAGAGGAAAGTGGGGCTTTTTATTTAATCAAAAGGGGAGGAAATATTCCTTTTAATCAAATAAAGGCTTAGGATAAATGGTTAGCCCAAGGATAAAAATCCAATATATGATCGAAATTAAGACTTGATCAAGAAATTAATAATGTTGAAAATATTGATTATTGATAAAAATGATTCAGGATTGATAAATTGAATAAATGGGGCCCAAAGTCTAGGCGACCATTTTTGGGTGCATACACTAGCCACTCCTCTATTCCCTTTTCTCTCTTTTTCTAATGATGTCTCTCTTATTGCAATCTTGGAGTTGACAAAGACTCAAGTCCCTGGGGGCTTGAGGATTCCTTTGTCCCTCTGATTTCAGTAAGATTATCTTTTTCTTTATGATCTCCTTTACCAAGAGTTTGCATCGAGTCCATACTCTTGCTAAAGTGGGGGCTTAATGTATCATCTTAAAATGGAAGCATTTCCATGTTAAGAGCGTTTAGCCCTCTGAGTAAGTGGTTTGGGGTCATGTTGAATGCCTTGAATGGATATTCAACTTGGATCTGGCTTTTCCCCCTGTTCTACCCCATTTTCCACTTTTTCCTAGCATTTTCTTTCATCCTGAACTGTGAACCTGAGATTCTTGACCATAAGGTCAAGGTCGACCTCGACCTTGACCCTAGGGTCTGGGATCTTCAAGGTTAGCCTCCGGATGCGGGATTTCATCAAAAGTTGGTCTTTTCCCTCTTCGGGGCCACTATTTCTTAGATTAAGTGTCAAATTCTCAAATTAATATTTGAGGTGGAACTTTCTTGATATTTGTATAGGATTCCTAATTTATTATTGGAGATTATCCTTTCTCAAGTTTTGTGCCTAATACTCAAATTAACTCTGGGGTTGGCCTTACCTCAAATTTTGTGACAAGGCTCTTAAATAATTATTTTATTTATATATTAAAGGTGGTCCCCTCCTAGAGTTTTGTGTCAAGATTTTAATTTAATTTCCTTTCCATGTGCACCTCTCTAGAGTTTTGTGCCATGGGCCCTTAATTATTGTTTTCTACGAGGCCCCTCTTGTGCCCTAGATCACTATAAAAGGGAGCCTTCCTCTCTCATTTTCTCATCCATTCTCACCAAGCAATCTCTCAAGCTCTCAAGTGCAAGCAAGCAAGAAGATCAAGCATTCAAGCCTTCAAGCATCCAATTCATCAAGGAGATCCATTAGAAGCCATTGAAGGATTCAAGCTCTATGGAGCCCTCTTGTTGAAGATCCATCCATTCAAGCCTCTTCCTATTCCAAGATCCATTCAAGATTGGTGTTGAAGATCTAAAGACAATTGATTGGAGACATCCTACATTTGATTCTACATTCATCCATTCTTGTGGATTCAAGGATTCAAATCCTCCATAAGAGTTTCAACTCAAGCAAGGTGAATTGTTCCATTTACTTTGTTTACTCCAGCAATTTCAATTCAATTTCAAGGTTAATTCCTAAATTGGGGTTTGACTGAGGCAAACCCCCCAAACAAACAACCAAAAACCCTCTTTTTCTTGTAGGTACAAGTGCGAAACTTTAGATCTGAGAGTAGATTTGGATACCCTTTTCATCGAACTTCTGAGATCCGCAAACAAAGTCAAAGTCAACCTTCATTTTCCTGAGGTTGTCCTTGACCTTTTAAAAGGTCAAAGTTGACTTGATCAAATCTGGGAAAAAGATTTCTGGGTTTTGTAGATCTCGCAGTTTTGGTTATTATTGAAGAGAATCAACAGTTTTTGAGATCGTTTGACAGGGTTTTCAGTTGATTCTTTTTCGGAGGTAAGTACCTTTATTTTCTAATTTCAATACTAATGATCTATATTTACTTTCTATATCAATACAATTTCATGTAAGTATAAAATATTGGTTTTGGGGTCTCTTTTATGTGCAAGCCATTGCCCTAGGCCCCATACACTATTTTATCTATTACACATATAACTTTACCTGAGAATATGCAAGCAACAACAAAATAATTTATGACTTGAGTGCCCCATACATTTTTTGATGTGGATATTATGTCATGAGGGATCAATGGAGTCAGTAAGATAGGTAGCCCATTCGACAAGTCTCTCCAAAATTTGATATTTATCCCTTTGTTAACCTCCCATGACATATACTTGTACACAACCTCTCTTGAAGACATCATGAAGTTTCAAATTGCTGATCCTTTAGGGGGATAAAAAATAGAGAGAACACGCGTCGAATTATGATTGTCAAGATATTTTTGCTGCATAATTTGACACCATTTGTTTTGGTGTTTGGTATACATTTTCCATACTAATTTGCCCCCAAATACTTTGTTTCGATTTCTCAAGTTATGAACTCCAGCACCCCCAAGACTTGGGACATGAGCCATATCCTTTAGAGAAATAAGTGGGATCTTCTTCTCATTATTCATGTTCCTTGACCATAAAAAATCCCTAATTAATTTCTGAATTTGTTGGATAATTGAAGAGGGAGCTTTTAGGACTACTAGGTAGTAGTTAGGAATTGCTAAAAGTACTGATTTGATGAGTAAAATTCTACCTGACAGTGATAGCCATCTTGCTTTCCATGCCACAATTCTATTATTGATTCTATTGATGACCGATGACCAACAGCCTGATTTGTTTGCTCCAACAAAAAAAGGAATACCAAGGTATGTCGAAGGTAGAAGGTCAACCAAAAACTCCAAGATTTGGAAAATTTTATTGGAGATGATATGGGTTGTGTTGAAAGAAAAGATCTTTGATTTCTATGGATTTATTTTCTGTCCTGAGGTTGCTGAGTATAATTCCAAAGTGCTTTTAATCTATCTAGCCTTCTTAACTCGAGACATACCAAAAAGTACGGTATCATCCACAAATAGAGAGTGTGTAACTGATATGTCTGTACCTCCAATATGAACCCCTTTACATAGGCCCTGGGAGTGTTGTCTCTGATTGTTCCTACTAAGTGCCTCAACCATTATAATGAATGGGATTGGCGATAATGGGTCACCCTGCCTAATCCCCTGAGAGGAAGAGAAAAACCTTGCTACAGTGCCATTGATAATAATGGAAAACCATGCTCTTGAAATACAAGCTCTATTCCACTTACACCATTGTTTCGAAAAACCAAATTTATGAAGAACTTGAAAAAGAAATTCCCAACACACTCTATCATATGCCTTCATCATGTCCAGCTTGATGACAAAGCTAAGAGACTAATCGATGTTGATAGAGTGAAGGGATTCGTGAGCAACCAAAGCACCTTCCATGGTTTCATGTCCTGGGATGAAACCACCCCGTTCTTGTGAAATAATGGATGGAATAAGGTATTGAAGTCTCAGGTAAATTGCTTTGGTTATAATCTTGTAAGTTGTATTGTAAAGGGAAATTGGACGGAAGTCTACAAAGGTTTGTGGCTCTTTCACTTTTGGGATGATAGGAATATTGGTGGTGTTGAATTATTTCAACATATATTTATTCTTTCTAGACTCCTCAATGACACCCAACAGCTCCCCACCAATAGTATCCCAACACACCTGAAAGAAAAGTGTCGTGTACCCATTAGGACTTGGAGCTTTATTTGGTGGTAGAGAGAAAACCACATTTTGGAGTTCTTCCAAACTAAATGGGGCCATAAGTTTCTTATTATCTTGCTGAGAAACCAAAGTAGGAATAGCATCCAGTATATTATTAATTTGTGCTTGAGTTGGCGACGAGCTAGAAATAGGGGAAAGAAGATTCTTAAAAAAACTGACCCCTTCCTCTTGAATTTCTTGTGCATTATTTAATATCTTTCCATTGGCTATGTCTTTGATTGAGAAAATTGAACAAGCTGCTCGTTTCTATTTAGCTGAGGCATGGAAATATTTTGTATTCTTGTCCCCTTCATGCAGCCACAACTCTCTAGATTTTTGCCTCCAGTACTCTTCCTCCCTACCACAAAGTTCTTCCCACTCCAATTGGAGATCTTTTGCTTGTGGTATGTGCCATTATCCATACCTTTCTAAATGGTATGCTCATGGATGTCTACTAGCTATTGTTTAACTATGTCCTTTTTCTTAAAAATGTTTATAAACACCTTCTCATTCCACTGCTTTATAAGAGCTTTGACATGTTTCAGCTTCATAGAAAATTGGTGCATTTTGGACCCATCCACTCGTGGGGAGCTAACCCACCATTGGTTGGTCAGAGGAATAAAATGAGCATGATGAAGCCACATTCTCTCAAATTTGAAGGATGGTTGATGAAAAACTAGTACTGATGCATTGGTTATTGGAAGAAGTATCAGAAAATGGTCTGAACCTGGTAAAGCCAAGATTTTTGATTGAAAAGTAAAATTATTGAGTTTCCATTCTTGTGAAACTAGGAATCTATCCAACCGGCAAGCAATTTGAGCAAAGTTAGCTCTCTTATTTGTCCAAGTAAATGATCCGTTTAATGGAACAATGTCCTCTAAGTTGTTATCCACGAGGAATGAGGAAAAATCCTAAATAGTTTTCAATGGCAGGCATATTCCTCCAATTTTATCTATCAACTTGATAATAGCGTTGAAGTCACCACCCAGTACTACATTTTGATCACTGTGATGTTGAATGATGTGAGTCAATGCATTCCACACTCTCTATTTATCTTGCGTAGAAGTGGGCCCATAAATGTTTATCAAAATGATGGATAAATCAAATTTAGTCATCTTCAGAAGCTGCTAATTATTGTCATGAACAACCATATGTCCTTGAATTGTTTTCGGGTTCCATAAAATAGCCAGGCCTCCAGAGGCCTCAATTCCTTGTTACTGCATATGCCTGCCATTTCACTACCATGACCTTCTATCATAAGGCTTTGGTCATCATTCTTTGGTACCTCTACATTGGCTGGTTTAATTGAGACTTCAGAAGAGCCCTTAGAGGTAGAGGACTTAGGTTTCTAGACAATTGTTTTAGTCTCATTCTTTTTATTCTTAGGACCTCCCTCTTTCTTTTTTGAAGCTTTCAATGGGCACTTTTTAGCCCAGTGGCCTATTTTTTTACAGATGTAACAAGCAAAATGGGACAGATTCGTATTCAACTAACTGTTTCCAGACACCCATTTTTGAAACTAAGTCTATAGATAAGGGAAGGTCAGTAGACTTACAAATATTAACATAGATTCTAGCATTCACCAATTTGGACCTAGACGCCATAGCTGGATCTAAGGAAAGAAGTTCTCCAAAAAAACATTCGCTATTCCTTTGAAAACACATTTGTTCCAATATTCCAAGGGAAGACCCGAAAGTCTAACCCAAACAGGAGCCGATTCCAAAAAAGATTCGCTTAAATCCATATTAGGCTCCCACTTTCGTAGAGCCAAAGATGACTTGCCCATAACCCAAGGACCTTCACATAAGGCTTTGGTCAAATCCTCCCCATTGGTGAATGAAAAGGAGAAGAATCTTTTTGGCATAGCAACTATATCAACTTGTCCCTTAAGGAACCATCTTCTCTGAACGAACCTTCAAACATAATCTGTGTTCAGCCTTACCCCAACAAATTTCCCAACCAACATAAGGTCCATCAGAGACACCGAATGATCAATCACCTTGTCTGGGATAAAAATGGAAAATTCTCCCTTGGTAGGATCAGATATATTGTTGGCTTCAGGAAGAGAGGACTTTCCCAAAGGCTTTTTTCCAAACAGCACCACCCAGGGCTTCTCAGGAATAGCAGACTCACCTTTATTAAGGTCTCCAACAAGATTCTGAGCTCCCCCACCCCCCTGGGTTTGGGGAAGCACTATCTCTTTGTGGGTCCCTAGGCCTCAAAACCCCACAATCATCCACATGTTTCATTGACCCACCACCTTCTTCCTTATCTGCTGACACTAGCGAAATGCCAGCAGACTATCCCGAATCTCCAACGGATGCCCCATTAGAGCTACTAGGTTTCCCGCCCAAACCTCCATTCAAATTTTATCCTACACCAGCGTCTCCTTGTCCTCCCGCTCCCGCTCCTGCCATCTAGATCATTGATAGTTAAAATAATATAGTTAAATTTAAAATAAAAAAAATTGAAATTGACAAATGGTTTCATAAATAATAAGTTAGTTTAGTAAAATGTTGATATTGTCAATTTGATAATGTGATACATTCACTAATAAAACATTTTATTTTCTATCATTCTTAATTAATGATTTCATCAGAATTTTCTTTTATGTTATTATAAATTCTTAATATTTTTTGTATTTATAAAGATATATTTTTTGGGATTAATGTGACACTAATAAGTACTAACCCCATGTCCCCATGTGACTACTTATTCACATTTTCTCTTTAATCCGCAGTGTTCCCATGCAAATTTTTGATTAAGGAAAAATGATAGATTGTAATCTTTTTCTATTTTTAGTTGCCTAAAATTTTTCTTCCAAAATTTATTTGCATCAAATATTGTTACAATTTTCATTTAAAAATATTATTTAAATTAGTGCTCAAAAATATTATTTTGGCTGCTAGCCAAAATAAGTTTAGGAGCAGCATGGGGACTTGCCCTAAGGGTTGAAGTGTGAAACTTCCTAAACTCAATCTAGACACAAAATACATATATATACAATAAATGCAACTTAATATGATTTTTATATAATTATTAGATGTATAAAATGTCTAAAATTGATATCTAATATTTAACCCCTATTGTTAATTAAAAATAATATCTTAAATATTTTTTTTATATTAAAGATCGAGAGTTCAAGACAATACAAAAAACATCTGAGTCTCAAGGGCAGGCAACATGCCCAAGAGAACAAGACAGAGAGTCAGAGATTACATAGTGTAATGAGCAAGAGAACAAAAAAAGATCCCCCACAAAAAGCAATCAAGAGAGAATATCATCCCGGTTCTCTAGCCAGGTAGTCCACCCCTGAGGCCCTTCCATCCAAACGACCTTCTTTCTTTCCAGAATCTGAGCATACATGTCCAGCTTTTCATAGGAAGGTGTAGCATTATTCTTCTTGATATCTTCAATCAGCTTATCCAAAACTTTGTCAAAGGTGTTCTTGTCCTCTATGATGGTGGCCCATTCATAACCATGCTTCTTTTCATATAAGAACATAGATGCGTGACCATCTTTAAGAAATCTCAAGAGCTTATCACGTTCAAGGTACATAATGCAACAGACCTGCGACACAATCTTAAATTTGGTGAGCTTTCTATAAAACCTAGTAAGACTTCTATCACTACCTTGAAATTTGGCTTCATTTCTAAATTTCCAAATAATCCAAAGAATGTGCCAGAAAAGGTTAGCATCTTTTCTCAATCCTTGTATAGTACTAGTAGCAATTTCAAAAGTATACACATTTTTAGTTATATAAATTCTGAACATTAACCAGATTTCTTTAGCAAAAACACAATCAAAAAAGATATGCCTCATAGTTTCAGGAACTCTGCATAAAGAATAGATATCAAAGCCAGTAACATGATTTCTAATAGGAAGTTTGTCAAGAATAAGTTGCCATTTGAAACATTTAATTTTAGGAGGAAGAGGAGACTTCCAGAGCATGTCAAAGGACTTTTGCCACTCAATAGAGTTGAGATTACAATACCAGATGTTATTAATATGATCAGTAACTTCAGTGTCATGGTTAAGAAACTTATAGACATCTTTAGCTTTAACTTTAGTAAGCAAGGAGGTATCTCTCCATCTAAAGGGAAGATATCGATGAGAGTCCACATCAGTATTTCTAGGCAGATTTAAACCAGCACAAGCTTTTTTAATTAAATTGTAAGTTCTGATTTGAGAATTAGGGAGATCATACATTCTGGATAGATTGTTCCAAGTGATAAGGGTATTATGCGCCATGATATCCATAATACATTTAATGCCCTTGGAATTCCAAGATCTAGCAGAGCAGCCTTTAATGAGGGCAAGAGGCTTGCCATCATTAGTAAAGTTCCACCATATGGAGCGTTCTCCATGAATAGTAGTATGGTAATCAAAGCTAGAATTATCAATGTAACCTCTGACCAACTCCTAGGCCTTCCAAATGGATCTAAAGAGCCAGGTCCCCTGAACAGAGATAGCAAAATGACCAACCATAAGATCACAAAAGGGAAGGCCTTTCCAAGATTTGGCAAATTTAGGAACACCACACTGAATATTGTTTCTAATAAGAACTTTCCAAGGCTCATTACCTTCAAGGGCCTGGAAGATCCACTTGGAGGCCAGGGAGATACCCTGTAATCTCAGATCCTTTAAGCCAAGACCACCAATTTTTCTATCCATATGACACCACTTCCATTTCACCAAATGAGTTTTTCTTTTTCCTTTACCATTCGACCAAAGGAAATTGCGAATAAGTTTTTGAATTTCAAAGATCTGGTAATTACTAAACATCTAGGCAGAAGAGTAGTAAATAGTGTAAGAAGAAAGGATTTTTTAACACACTTGAACCCTTCTAGCAAGAGACATGGCTCTATGATTCCAGTTATTCAATTTATTCATGATCTTATTTTTAACCCATTGCCACATATCCTTGAGAGAAGGATCAATAGAAAAAGGGATGCCAAGGTATCTAACAATCTTATGAGGACCACCCCAGGAGTAAGAAAACTGATTCAACCAGTCCGGAGGAGAATCTTTCCAACCAAGCATAATGGACTTAGGACTGGAAACATGAGCTCCTAAGGCTTTCCCAAAGATCTCAAACTTTTGATTAAGAGAGAAGATATTATTCTATGAGAGTTCCAAAAATAGGGAGGTATCATTGGCAAATTGAATATTTAAAAGTTCAGAGCTGTCAGGGAGAGTGATCCCATGGACTCTAGGAGAGAGCGAATCATCACGAAGAAGGTAGAACAAAGCATCAGAAGCAATGACAAAGAGAGCAGGAGTAAGGGGGCATCCTTGTCTAATAGAGAGAGACAGGGTAATAGGCTGAGAAAAAAGACCATTAACTTCAACAATAGCAGTAGCATCAACAAGCAGAATTTTAACATAGCTACAGAAGGCAGACAGAAAACCAAAAGCATTGAGCATTTTAATAATGAAATCCCACTCAATTCTGTCATAGGCCTTTTCAAAATCAACAAGAAGCATAACACTGTTCTGATTAGAGATCTTAGCCCAATTCATAGTTTCCCAGCTAGTAATCAGGTTCTCCAAAATGTATCTACCCTTAATGAAACCTGTTTGCGTGGGGCAGATAAATTTAGGAAGAACTTTTTCAAGTCTGGTGGCAAGGACCTTAGCAAGAATCTTGTAAGAAGCATTTAGCAGCATAATAGGTCTCCAGTTCTTGATAAGGGCCTTGTCACTAGACTTGGGGATGAGTTTAATAATACCAGTATTAATAGAGGTTCCTAAAGATCCATTAACAAAAGCTTCAGAATAAACATTATAAAGATCTTTAGCAGTCCAGTCAATATTGGCCTTGTAAAATTCAGCAAGAAGCCCGTCAGGACCTGGGGTTTTATCATCCTTAAGCTTATGGATGGCATCAGCGATTTCTTGAAGGTAGACAGTATTTTGAAGTTGAACAAAATCTTCCTCAGAAATCTTGGTAGGAATGAGGCTCATACAGCGGTTCTTGAGATCGACAGAAGTGGGGGAGTCCTCAGAAGAGAAGAGGTCAGAGTAAAAATCACGAAAAGCATTGGTAATATCCAGAAGGGATAGAAGCTCTTTGTCTTCCACAACTACTCTATCGACTCTTTCTTTCACATGCTTTTGCTTCAAGTAATTAAAGAAAAATTTTGACCCTTTATCCCCAAATTGAAGCCATTGGTTTCGGGATCTGATGCAGGCTCCTTTAATTTTATTTTGCTGATGTTTTCTAAGTTTGTTTCTGGCGAGAGAAACTTGCTCTGCCATAATCAAAGAAGAGGGTTGGGTTTGAAGTTTGCCTTCCAAAGATAGAAGATTTTTAGATAAGAATCCCTCAACTTTTCTATAATCTTTGGCATTCTTCTGTCCGAAGGTCTAAAAGACCTTCTGCCAAGACTTGACATTGGTGTTCCATCTATCAATATGAGAAAGATTATTATTATTCTGATTAAAGAGTCTAACAATTTTAATAGCAATCATAACATTAGTATCCGCAAGCAGGGAAGTGTTAAGAATGAATTTCTTGGAACGGGGGGCAGAAGGAGGGATAGCATTTCTAAAATTGATGGAAGTAGATATGGGGGAGTGATCAGAAAGTGTAGCAGGGTGAACAACTATAGTAGGTGAGGAGTCAGAAGAAAAGAAAGAGAAAAAGTCAAGGTTAGCGTAAAATATGTCTAACCTCGAATAAACACGATTGGCTCCATGTTGATAATTGCACCAAGTAAATCTAAGAGTAGAGACGTCACTGTTTTGATCATAAAAAGGATCAAAAAGATTGAAATGCCTTTTAAATTTATCCCAAAGGCCTTTTTCCGATCCTTTGCACTTAAGGGGAGCACCTCCAGATTTATCAAGATCGGTTTCAATCATATTGAAATCTCCCCCAAATATCCAAGGTATATTGGGCAGGGTGATCATCCAATCCCAAAGTTGGGATCGTTCATGATAATCGTTGGAAGCATACAAAGAGTAGATACCAAAACAACCAACAATGTCTTTAATAACAATCCAAACCACTCTGTTACAAGGAGAAACACCAGACTTGATAACACGATTGGCCCATTTCAGATGAATCATAATGGCAACTCCTCCTTTTCCTTTGGGATGGCTGGAGAAGATCTTAAAAGCATCTTTCCAAATGCAATCAAGGGCAACATCAAGGGTAAATCCAACCGATTTAATTTCTTGCAACATCAAAACATCAAGATTATTATGCATATTAACAAAATTCTTAACAATAAACTTGTGATCAGGAGACTCAAGGCCTCTCACATTCCAAGAAACAACCTTCATGATGAACTACTATTGTTATTTCTAGTAGGGAGACCAGCATTCTCTCTAATCTTGATTTTGTTTTTCAACCCAAGAGGTCTACCTTTCTTCTTGGAGGGGGGGTCTTTCATGTTTTCATCCTCATCTTCATAGTTTCCCTCACAATCCGCTGTCAAGGAAAGATCCACACCAGAAGAGGGGTGACTACAATTAAACAGAGGATTGGCATACACCACCTCTATCATAGAGGTATCCTCAATTTCATTTAAAGCAGAGAAGGAATTTTTGGTAGAAAGATCCTTAGTATTATCCAAAATCAGAGCACGGGGATTAATGCAAGGAGCTAATCCTGGGTCCGGGGGTAGACAGAAATGAGTATCTTCCATAGCATCATCAGGCTTCTCTAAATCAACATGTGGGGTATTATCTAGTAAAGGAACAGGACTGGGTTTAAATATTTCAACAGGATTATTTTTTGCCCTTCTTGGTCGAATCTGATCTAGAGCTAATTGCTGAGCATTTTTCCTTCTTTTGTTTTTACGATGTGAAACAATCTGAAAGTCATCAGGGCAAGCCGGTTTGTTAATTTCAACATTTTTAGAGGCAAACATAGGGCACTCTGGTGTCGAGTTGCTAGTAAATTTCGCATCAGAGAAAGGGTTAACAATTTGCTGAGAGACGAAAGGAATGGATGGAGGAGTCTGGGTTGGGTTCGAAGGATGGGAGACAAAGGGTTTTAAGGGAGCATTATGATTAGTCTGTGATTTAGGGTTTGCCGATTGGGTGTCCAAATTGGGGATGGTGCCAAGTTTAGGGTTAGGGTTAAAATTCTCAGAGGTGGGCTTTTCAGTGGTAGTAGTAGGGTTTTTCTTGTTAGAAATGATAGGGCAATCTTTTCTTTGATGGCCCTCACGTTTACAAAGGAAGCAAGCATTTAAACCCCCTAGAATTTCAATGGGGTAAACAAAAAACCGACCATCTATATGAACCTTCAAGCTCGGAGGAATATCAATACCTGGTTTAATAGATATTAAGACACTCGCATCTAGGTTAGGAACCAGCCTAGTAGTTTGGTCAATACGAATGATCTTGCCGAACTCCTCCAACAACTGAGGCACAAATTTCCACATAAAGGGAGGGACACATTGCAAGATTAGCCATCTAGGGCATGAGAGGGCTAGGATTTCATCCTCAACAGCCTCCAACGACCATGGAAAGAGCTCTAAAAGAAGTTTTTCCCACCGACCAGTAATGTCGGTTTAGGGCTTGCAACTGGGATTTGTGATTTTGAAAGAAAATAATAAACAGACCTCTTTGTATTTGCCTACAAAAAGAAATCTTTAACCCCAATTTGATATTCCAGAGACTATTAAACCAATCATCCAAAAACTTGCGCGGAGGGCATTTTTCGACATCGATGCAAGCAAAAAATATAGCCGTGTTTGATAATCTATCCTTTTCCATGGCTATTTCCTTTATCATCTCATCATTTGGCAAAAAATAAGCATCAGCAAGGGCAGAAATAGAAGACTTACCTTGCTCTTCCGGTTCCTTACTTCCAATGTCCTTAGTAAATCTAGCCAAAGGTGAGACGCCATTAGAGGCGGGGGCAACAGTCTCTGCGAAGGATTTCTTCAGGGTTTGAGCAGAGCCGACACCCTCAGAAGCAGATGGAAGATCATTAGTAGCCAGAGAAGGGTTAGGATTAATATCAGGGGCTTTGGGGATGGCGTCCATTAATGCAGAGGAGGACATTCGCACAGATCAAGCGAACCAGACTTAAAAGCAGGAACGGAAAAGAAATAAATGCAAAAACAAGCAGGGGAAGAGATCAAACCATGTGGAGGAGAGAGACTCTCCTCCACCTCACGCTCGGATCGTTGACGCCACAGTCGAATGGTAATTACGCATGCAGACCGAAAAAAAGCAGATCGAATTTCTCCATCTTCCAATATCTTAAATATTAAATTTAAGTATTTAAATATATAATTTCAAATAAATAAAAATATATTTAAATTTATTAAACTTGATTACAAACATGATTCCATGATATATATGATACATTCTAAAAATAAAGAAATATGTAAATTAGAATAGGTTCCAACCCCTAAAACTAAGTATAAAAAAAAGTGCAAAAAAATTCGTAAAATGCATTTTCTCCTTCACAAAAATATACTTTTAATTTGTAGCAAGGTTATTACTGTTTTGGGATTTATGTTTGTTTAGTTCGTTGGAAATTCTGTATCTGAAATATGTGCGTTCGCTACCTATAGTCTTGTTTTTAGAATTTGTTCATTGGTATAGAGTTCTTTCAGTCTCTTTCCAGGCGGAGTGTCATATCGTTTGACTAGAGAAGGAAGTGCAGCAAATTTCTTTTGGTGTTTGATTTACTTCTTCAAATCACAATTTGATTCTTTATGTGCAATCATATAACTTCTTACAGTAAACTGCTCTGTCTTAATTTTGTAAGCCATTTTGTATTGTTTTGACTACAGTAGAAGGTCCATATTCAATGGCATTATTGGATGAAGCCCTGCACTTGGAAGGCAACAAATTGCTGCAGCCCGGGAAGGTTCTACTTGTCAAAGATTGCGTAGCTACTAGCGGTGCTTTCATTCTCACTCATCTCATCAAAAAAATATTGTCTGGGTCCTCAGATTCTGTTGTGTCGAGCAAAGCAAGCGGTCAAAATGTTTTGCAGAGTGGTTTGGTGTTGTTTGTTGGCCTGAGCGAGCCCTTTACACATTATGAACGAATTGCAAGAAAACTTGTAAGTATTTCAATTTCAAATCAATTTTTTTTTGGCTGTAAACAGGAATTTACATGCGTTTAGTTAGAGATGATTTGGTTGGCTGTAAAATCGCTCACCACGGCTTGAAACGTGTCCCTCTTTTCAAACTAAGGATCATGAGTAACATGAATGACACAATTGAGAGTTCAGCTAGAATTGATTATGCAATTTTGCATTTAAAAAAATCTGCCCTGTAGCTTGCTTCAAGTGAAGTTGTCTATTGAATGTATCCTCCTAGTTACATTCAAGTTAATGGCATTCAAATTTTTGGTTGTTTTAACACTTACAAATGGGGAACACGTAGCAGTAAACTATAAGGATATTCATTCTAACACCGTTAATGGTAAGATCTTAGGCTATGACAAATTTATAAAAATACATAGAAGAAAATGTTGTGTTGAATTTGTTGTGAGTTTAGGCACTAGGCGCCATGATCCGTCCACCTGTTTGGGGCCTCACTGGTTGTGGTTGGTTATCCCCAAGAGCTTTAAGAAAAAAATGTTTAATAAATAGTTGCATCCTCTTCAGAACTTCCCCATGCAATGGGTCCCAAGGCAACAAAGTATTTACCAGTGAGGAGCAATTTTATCTGACAACAAGAGCTTTCTTCAAATATGGTTAGAGAAAGTTATCTGCTAAAGTTGCATCCTCCAACATAGATAAGGGTATTTTGAATGCTGAGTTGAATATCGAAATGGAGGGTAACCCCTTCCCAATGATTGTTGTAGTGTAATTAGAGTGTCTTTGTTTGAGTTGTCATTTTCAGAACCCTCAGGTTGAGTGAGAAAAATTGAATATCGAGCCTCTCTCAAACTCTCAGGTCCAGCAGGGGCTGGTGACACCTGCAAAATCATCACAGTGACACTGTTTTCTGGTTTAGCCTAGGGCTTGTAGTGAGGACAAATAATCTTGCTGAAGTTCCAGCCATTACAAGAGGACTGTTGCTTGCCAAGGTTCACCATATCATAGAAATGCGGATTTGTGGAAACATGGAGGGCTAGCAGCTTTGTAGAACATTTGGGGATATTCAAAGGATTTGGACTACTTTTGAAAGTTTTAAAACCACTTATACATTCCTTCTTCCTGTAACGGGGGCTCAAAATTACTAGTGATATGGATGGGAGACCTGTGCTTTGGCTCAGAACAGGCATGGATGGTATTTTGAATGAAAAGAATGTTGAAGTTGAAAGAGGGCCAACCCTTAGGCACAAGTAACCCCTATTAGAGAGGCAATCCTTATGTTAACAATGCGATTATTATCATGGGAAGAAATGCACTTAAAAGACATTATGAAATATGGTAGGATGACAGCCAAATCAAACTTATGCCACTCCTTTCTGGCAAGGCCTTGTGAGCTTGACCTTAGGGAATAATGATGACTGTTGGAGTGGAGTGCTTTTTGATGGGATTTCATTTTATTTTCTCCTCCTAATGCTTCCTAATTTGATTCTATATGTTTCTCCTGCTTGTTTTGTCTGGCAGTGGACAAGGAATACAAGGTTTTTTCTGTTGAGAGGTTAAATGCCTTGATCTGTCAGTGTGCTGTTCTCTCTCAGAGATCTTTCTCTAGCTGAATTACTCTGCAATGGGTTATTTGTCAGTGTCTCTCTTTGAGTGTGTGAGGTGGTAATATTTTGGTAAGTTGGAGCTCTGTCCAATGAATGTTCTGACTAGTGTGAGCAGCGTTAGTGGTGGCTCTTTCTGAATCTGGCAGTTCTTTTTTCATTTTGATTCTTCCTCTTCCTTATCATCTGGTTTTCACAAACTCCAGGAATAATTTGGTTTGGAGAGTTTAGATTTGTTTCCTGTCTACCTGGTTTGAAGAATTTATGTAGTGAATCTGTGATTTATCTGTTTTCTATGGCTCCAAAGAATGCAGAACCTTTGTTCCATAGGTCAGTCAAAAGGACTACCAAGAAATCTGTGCGTGATGCTTACGAATAAAAACAGGCAGGGTATCTGCTAGTTGACTTAGGACTATCTATCCCTATAGGAATTGCTTTTCCGAGGCAAGTGGAAAACCTAGTATGTTCCATTTAAATTAGAAATCCCTTTGTTGAGAAGGTGCTTGCAGTGATCACTCCTTTTGATCCTAAATAGACCTTTCCCAGTTATACATTTTTCAACATTGTGGTAGCAGGGAATGAGTTGAATAAACTTTGGATTGTTTGTGGTCTTAGAACCACTTTGCCTAATGGGAAGGGGATAACCCTCTGATTAAAGAATCTGGCTTTAAATTGCCCCTGCTTGTGATACTTTCTCCTGGAAAGATTCTATTTTAAAGGCACCTCCAAGCAAACTGCTCTGGTTGACTCTGTGGTGACTGTTGGCAAAAAATATTTTGATAAGACTGAAATATATTTCTGACCTAAAGCACCTTGCTGCTGTTTAGAAGACCAGATCAATCAAACTTATTGAGAGGCAAAATGGTCTCTTCTTCTGCAGGAAGCACTGATATTTTGTGCCAGCAAGTTAAGGAATTGAAAACTCCTGCTAATATAAGGATCATATTGCAACACTGGTTGTCAATCTAAATCAACACTCTTGCCAACAAGGAGAATGAGAAAGAATTTTATATCTCCAGCAAACATGTCCAGAAAACTAATGTGCACAGAACTAAGGATTCTTTTATAATATCAGCAGCTCAGGATTTCCGCATTCTTTGTTATATGATAAGTAATGGGACTTAGGCTAGCGTGAATTTTCATGACTTGTCTGTACTCTAATATGCTGATGAGTGAGGAAGAACTTTGGCTGGATGTAGTCTGCATATGGAAAATCATCAGGTGAATGGAGAGTACAGTGATCTTTTATGTGGGATATTTATTTCTGTTTAGGTGCTTATGATCAGTTTTTTTTATGACTTTGTGGCGAGTGGGTATGCATCCAATGATCATTCTTGTTTTGTGGATTTTGATGCTATTATTGATTTTCTGGCAGGACTGAGGTTTGTAATATACTTTTGCTGCAACTCTAATTTTGGATGGTAGGTGTAGGTTTACTTCTTGTTGTATGAACTTATGCTGTATAGGCAATGTCCCAGTCAGGGCATCTTGGTACTTTGTTGTTGGTAGGTTTTGGTATGCTGTCTCTAGCTGGAACTGGAAGGATGACAAGTAAACCTCTGTATTTTTGAAATGGACTATTCCACTGGTAAATGGAAGACTATGAAGTCTTCCACCGCAAATGCAAAATGCTAAATATTGGGGAAATCAATGAAGTCAACCAAGGTGCCGAGAGTAAAACATTCCCTCTTGAGTATGGAGAATACAAGGAGGGAGTAGCACGGGTGGATGATACACTGATTGATCACTTGGAAAGAGACAAGATAATAAAATACAAGGCGAATGTAAAGAAGGTGAATCTGGGTGATGAAGACAACCCAAAGGTCATCTTGGTTGGTGATGGCCGGGACCCCATACTGAAGGTAGTTGCATTCAAGATATTCATGGATTATAAAGACATCTTTGCTTGGATGTACAAGGACCTGAAGGAAAATCACCAAGGCTCCAGGTACATAGGACTGCCTCTTACCTGGTGCATAACTAGTTGGGACGAAACCCTACAAGATGAATAAGAATTATGTTGCCAAGGTATGCAAGGAAATTGAGAAAACACTAGACACAAGTATAATCTTCAAAGTAGAAACAAGTGAGTGGGTCTCGCATGTTGCAATTTCCTTGAAGAAGGCAAATCAAATCAGAATATGTGTGGACTTCCGATGCCTGAATGCAGTAACTATCAAGGATCCATTCTTGTACCATTTTTTGACACCATCCTAGAGGAAGTTGTTAGATATGAGATATACTCATTTATGGATGGATTCTTCGGGTATAAGTAAACAAGTATCGCTAAAGAAGATAAACTAAAGAGTAGCTTTGTAGTGGAGGATGGAGTATATATGTAAAATTAGATGCCATTCGGCTTATGCAATGCTCTGACAACATTGCAATGGATTATTTTACACATTTTTGACAAGATGTCAATGGGTAATTTCAAATCTTGAATGATTGGTCAATATACAATGGGTAGGGCATTCACCTAAGAGAACACAGAGAATGCATGGAGAGGTGCAAGAGGGCACAATTTGCGCTAAATCCTAAAAATATAGATTCATCGTGCCATAAGGAAAGTTACTTGGCCACATAATCTGCAAGGCAGGATTGAATACCAACCCGAACAAGGTAAGGGTTATCATACACATGGAGGTGCCTGAGAACACCACAAGGGTAAAGTCCTTCCTTGGGCATGTTGGCTACTACAAAAGTTCATCAAAAACTTTGCCTAGATTTCTTACCCAATGGATATGCTGAAAAAAAGGGACAACTATTCACATGCGGGGATAGGCAAGAAAATGCATTCAATGAACTCAAGTCAAGACTAGTTAGTGCACCTATCTTTGTGTAGCTAGACTGGAACAAGGAGTTCCACGTTCATGGAGATGCCTTATATTATGCCATTTGGGCTACACTTGCAAAAATGGGATCACAAGGGCTAGATCATTTGGTGTTCTTTGCTAGTCGATTACTATTGAAGGCAAAGAAAAAATCTAGTACGACCGAAAGGGCTGCACTAGGATTGGTGTACTCTATGCATAAGTTCTATCATTACTTGTTGGAGATGCCATTTAGATGTTACGTAGACCATCAAGCCCTCATGCATCTAGTGGACAAGCTAATCATTCAAGGATGAGTAAGTAGGTGGTTGCACTTGTTGCAAGAGTTCACCTTTACAATCATTGTATGACTAGGGAAAAGCCATGTCACTGCTGACTAGTTGTCAAGAATCAAGTCAGGAGAGCCACCTGATGGTGTAAACAAGGACTTTTCAGATGCTCACTTATTCTAGATCGCAACACTACTACCATGATATGAGACCATTAGAGAGTCCCTGTTCACCTCTACTTTCCCCAAGGAGATACCACCAGACAAGAAGAGGAAACTACTCTAAAGAGTAAAACCTTTATACTTATAAATTGGTTGTTGTATAACAAGAATCTTGACAATGTGTTGAGGAAATGTGTCATGCAGGAAGAGATACCTGAAACACTGAAGGAAGTGCATGAAGGCTTGGTTGGAGATCACATGGGACTTGTACAGTAAGAAAAGGGGAACAATGGTGGATCAATCCTATTTCCTATTGCACACTAGGAAGGAATATGACCCACTAGGCTCAAGAAGACTTAAGTGCTGAATGAGTGCAATGATCCTTTGCTATAATGATTAGAGTTGATTTAGAGGAATATTGTTGAATGATGCAAGATAGAAGGCAAAATATGAAAAAATGACAAGTTTCAGAATACATAGACTGACAGAAAATAGACAACCACCTACAGATACAAAAAACAGTAACAACCTAGTACCACTGATCAATGAGTTCAGTTTCAAGTTGTTTTGTAGGGAAGAGGTTGCCCAGGGCATCCTGTTCCCAAGAAGAGGTCGCTTGAGCTATCTTGTTCCCAACACTTTTGACTGAACTTAGTTGCAGACTGTTTGTTAGATCCTGTACTTTTGTAATGAGCCCAACTGGCTCTCTATTGCATCTAAGCTCTTTGCTCAATTTTAATTGCAATTTGTTTGTATTTTCAACACATAAATGACTTTTGATAATTTCAGTAAATTCAATACAACATTTCCAAAGAGTATGCAATTTCTTTTAATTTAATTACTTGCATTAATGCGGAGATAATAACTGAACAATTAAATTTTCTTTCCAAAATTTGCAAATAATAATTTGATTGCTTGCCAAATTAGTGAACAATACATAAATTAATATGGCACCTTATTATCAAAACATGGCTGCTGAAGATAATATCTAAACAGTGACTGCTGAAGATTTTGAGACAGCCTGAGAAGAATTGACGCCAGCTATCCCAAATGATCATAATTAACAGCCTTTAAACTTCCACCAAATATAGCTGTTGATAGTGCCCAAACACCACACTTCCTCACACTCAAAGCTAAGTCCGTACAACAGCTAATAACAGGTTTGTACGACAGAAAATATCAGGTCTGTACGGTTATCACAAAGATCAGAGTTTAAATAAATTTACTCACTTCCAGCCAAGGTAAATACTGATTCAAACCAGCTCTGCAACCCAACAATGTATTGGATGTTTTCTCCAAAATATGAAGACCAAACATTCAAAACCCTTGCACTCCTCAAGCAATTTCAAAATTCTCTTGTAAGCTCAAATTGAACTTCTGAATGATGCCCACACTGTAGCAAATCTCAATGTTTATTTCAACACCACAAATGTTTGTAAAAACTTTGAAGAATTCACAATTCTCCAAGTCTGAAATTCTGAAACCCTTGTTCCAAATTTCTTTTCACACCAATCAATAATATCAAATGCATAATAGAATGAATGAAATGAAATCTGAATCCCCTTTTATAATATTCAATTTTCATTTGTCTTCATCTCCTTTAATTTACTTTAATTTCATTTCTCATAAAGCAACTTTATGTTATAATTTAAAGATGACATATAATAAAGTCACTTTATTAATTTAAACTCCCCCATTGCTCCAAAAATGACCTTTTCATTAAAATAATGATATTCTGACACATAGGGTCCTTGTTTTATGTGCTCAAGATTTAAAACTTCTCAACTCGGTTCCAACGAGCTATAACACCAAGGTGTCCAATATGCAATCCCAATAAAAATAGCAACCTTAGCCAATTTAATTAAATAATTATCATAATTCACCCATCTTGCGAAAATGACTGAAGAAGCATCAAAATCGAAATCAGACAGCACAGGCGTGATCTTGATGAAGAAAGACGATGAATAAACCTGACGAGGTGACTTACTAAAAATAGACGCTCCCTCCAAGAATCTTGGAGTCCAAACCAGAAGCCGGAAATAACATCTGAGAGCATCATAAAACTCCTCGTTCGCCACTTGTTTCTGCACACAGAAAAACATGGAAAAGGGTTGTTGCGTAGAGGGGTTTGCCTCAGTCAAACCTCAGTTTGAAATCAACCTTGAAATGAAACAAATTAAATGAAAGCGTCTTATCATATAACAGAGGCTAGATCTGAAAAATGAAGTATATCATATCTTGGCAATGCAAATGTTTCTTTGAATGTGATCACGTATGTTGATTCAATAGCTTTGACTTCACACAAAAACCTAAAAGGAAATCATGAAAGGCAAAACCTTAAGTAATGGATGTTGTAGTTTGCCACAATGCTTGATGAAGAGAGAGAAGAATGACTTGAAGAGTTGAAGACTTGGATGCTTCAATGGTCCTCTTCCTTGATGATGAACTCCTTTTCTTAGCCTTCAATGAGGGAAATATGCTTGATCCATGGAGAAGATTGCCTTCAGAACACCTTAGAATGGTGGAGATCTTGCTTGAGGAATGCTTGGATGCGAATATGTAGGAGTGCTTTTGAAATCTTGATCTTGGTTACCAAAATGAGGAGAGATAGGTTGCTTATATACCTCTCACAACATTTCGGGGCTCAAAACTCGAAGGAGGCCAACATAAATTTAAAAATCCTGCTAAATCAATGAGACGGGCCCCTGATTTCAATTTCAAGAAAAACATTGGGGAAGAGGATGCCCTGAAATCAAAATCACAGGTCCCATAAAGCAAGGGGATGCTAGATTTCGAGGTACAACTGATTGCGGGGTGGGGAAGAAGTAAAAAGGCCACAAATGGTAAGATAGGGCCCATGTTGGCTAATAAATGATTGAACTGGAGAAATAATAAAGAAGCACACCTAGAAATAAGAGCTTGCATCGACTTTTGGTGAATTTCAATTAACATAGGACTCATATTTGAATTTAGGTGTTTGTTAAGTGCAACATGAAGTCCTATGATGGAAAACACACTAAGTTGGGTGCTGAACAATCATGAAATTGTACACACCCATAAGGTGCTTGCATTTTATGATGATACATTTAGCCCCCACTTTAGTGGGAGTATGAGTCCAACTCATGCTCACGGTAAAGGAAATGAGAGAGAAGAGAGAAAGAAAAATGATCATGGGAAAACTACAAAGAGATAAGACATCACTAAGTTTAAGGACACAAGCCCCCAAACAAAAAATCTTAATTTGAACAACCACGTGCAAGGGCACAAAAACAAAAGACTAAATCTTACAAAGGTTCCAAGTCAACTAGTTGAAGAGACCTCGATGAACCAAACGTCTCAACTACTAGTATCATGCTCAGAAAGCTATTGCAAGAGCACACATGATCACATGGAAAGGGTAAGAGCATACACCAAGGACAAAACAACACTATGATCTAACCCATTAGCAGAGCTATGAGAGCATGGAGAGAGAGAGACTGTGAATCCAACAATCTAGCAACTTGTGTTATGCTAGATTATCCATGGGAGAGAAAAGGAGGAAAGAGTAAAAAGGCTAGCAAGCTATATTATGCTAGTAACACTCATCCTATGAGAGAGAGAAGGTGGAATTGAGGGTCTAGCAAGTTGCTTTATGCTAGTCAACTCTACCTTGAAAATTGATTTGCACACAGGGTGGCTTATTTAAGGAAAGCATAGTCTCCTTCAGGAATTTGTAAAAAGGGGATTAGTCCTATAGAAAGCCTAGTCACGACATGTCCATGATAGCGATGAGTCCTAAGGGAAGCATAATATCCTTAGGTATCTATGAAAAACGATCAATCTAAGGATTTATAAAAAAAGATCAGTCCTAAGGAAAGCTTAATCTCCTTAGGGATCAATGAAAACGAGAGTTTGAAGAATAAAAATGATCAGTCCTAAGAAAATCATAGTCTCCTTAGGGATCAGCAAGGCTGCATAATGAACAAGGAGGCCGCATATATGCCCCCTCCTTATGATGGCAACATAGGACCATGGTGGCATCATAAGGAAAACATAAAGGATACCTACTTCCAACAATAAGGAGGTATCCTTAAACAACAATATATACCATAACCTTCGCAAAGAGGGGAGACTCTTGTTAGTCAAGAAATAGATAACTGTGAAAGGATACCAACAAGTGGGAAGAGACCCTTGAAAGGAAGAGATCTTGGTCACAAGACATCTACTTTGAAGAGGAGTTCTTGAACAAAAATAACATCTTCGAGACAAAAAGGAGAAGAAAAAGGATGCACCCTTCTAGCCCCTCTATTGCTAGGTGAAAAGATATTCTTGATGAAGGATAACATACTTTAAGCCCTCAATAAAGGTATTTGTTTTTGATAGACATGTGCTTTCAAGCAAGGAAAAGGTTATAAACCAGGATGTAAATCTCTTGAAAAAGACAAGATCCTTACGTAAACAAACAACTCCATGCAAGGAAAAATATTATGTGACAAGACCACATAACCAAGAGAAAGTGAATCCTTAGAAAGGTTTAAGAGATTGATAAATGAAACCTTCCCCCCAAGGAAAAGATAACACCTCATATATCCTAAGTGATAGATCTTTTATAATAGACATGCGCTTTCAAACAAGGAAAAGGTTGAAAAGAAGGATGTAAATCTCCTGAAAAAGGGAATATCCTCATGTAAAACAAATGATTCTATGCAAAAAAGGATATCATGTTATAAAAGAAACAAAGGCCAAATATTTAAAATGAAGTGTTAGTTCAAAGCGGTCTTTTATTTAAAAGTGACATGGGGGAAAATATTAAATGAAAGCATTTGTGGAAAAATAGTAGAAAAACATTTGTGGAAAAATCGTAGAAAAACATTTGCAAAAAAAATAGTGGAAAAAAGCATTTGTGAAAAAATAGCAAAAAAAAAACATTCACGAAAAATAGTGAAAAAGCATTCCCCAAAAAATAGGAGAAAAAAAATCAATTCCCAAGAAAATAGGAAAAAGGGGTAGAAAAAAATGGCTCTGCTGTCGCAAGCGAAAAAACTTAGGCAAATTGATTTTTTCAATAAAACCAAATATGCAAAAGCGGTTGTTGGAGGGCAGCACATCTCTACAGGTGTCCATGGAAGCTAGGCTCCCCTTCCTCCTACAAATAGCGATTAAGGATGGGAAATTGTTCGATCAAAGAGAACAAAAAAGGCAGGCAAATCAAATTTGGATCAGAGAAGTAGCGGAGACCCTAGTCTTTGGATTATCCCGATTATAGCTAGAACTCCCGTCTATGCTTTAGGCACCAACTATGTTCCATTAGGAAGAAAGTCCCCTGATCCGCCCACTAGGCGCTCTATAAGGAATGATTGATTTTTCGTAGGACACAACCATTTCCAATCTCTACGAGATTTGTAGGAAGGTTCCCTAAAATTGGCTCCCAGAAGTGTTAATGCGTCCTTATAGAGGAATAAAGAGAAGGCAAGATTCACCCAACATCCTCAAGATAGGTAAAACCTAGCAGCCGCTCAAACCAACAAAAACCCTCAAATCTATCAAGGGAACAACAATCAAACGATAGGACCGAAGCCATCTCAGGTAATAGGGCAGGACACATCACTCTGTGCTGTGGAAGACAAAATCACCATTGAAATCGGTAGCGGAATCATCGAAAATACACAGCGCCACAGCCAAAAATATGGGGTTTTCGCGAGGTGGTGTGGCTCGGGGATCCATGTTGAAGAAGTGGCAGAATGGTTCCAAGCGACCTTCAAGGGCAAGGTAGGTATTGCCATCCTCACTGAGGATTTTCTTTATGTTGATTGTAGTAGTGTTAACTTGAAAAATGAATTTTTATATGGTAAATTGCCATGCTTTAGAGGTCACGATTTTAAATTTATAGACTGGCAACCGAATTTTGATCCCAAGAGCCTTAGGGCCTTTAAGGTAGACTGGGCAATTCTGCTCCCCAACCTTCCAGTAGAACTTTTTTGTAAGGAAACCATTAGATGAATAGGTAACTAGCTAGGTAGTTTTGTAGGATATGAAGAAACACAGTTTTCACACACCAACTGTGTTATTCTTGTCAACATGGATATCAACATCAACGCCTTCAAAACAATTGAGGTAAAAATCAAGGAAGAAACCTCTGTCATAAACCAACATTCTACATAGGAATGATAAAGGAATGTGATGTCGTGGGGAGTAAGAAGGAGGACTTACAACTGGAGTTCCCTATTCAAAATCAAAGAGTACAGATCAAGTTGAACAAGGACAAAGGAGGTTTTATTATATTATCTGAGAGTCCCAATGAAGAACTAGAGGAAGGGGAAATTAGGAAGAATCGAGAATCAAGGACTTAGGATCAAATTCTGAATTGCAATCAGAGCGATTCAACACATGGAAAAGAGACTAAAGAGATTCTAGGAAATGTACAGAGTTAGTAAGTATTACCAATGCTGGAAAAGGTTGGTAAAGCGGGGGATATGGAACAGGAGGTAACCTGTAATAGGGTTAACAATCAGGATGAGGATGTCAGAGAGGATCCAAAAAATCAGCTAGGGTAGGGCAACACAAAGAAAGAAAGTGAAATAGTTATCAATAATGAAGACAGACACAAGGATAGCAGTGAGGAGAATGACTCATCAGATGATGTCAAAAGAGTGGAGGAAGAAGTGAATGTTATTACCAACTACTTATGTGATGTAGTGGTTGAGGATCAAATGGAACAATTTGTGGAAGAGATATGTGATGAGGAAGAAGTTACTCTGCAAAGGAACCTACTCATAAAAGAAATTAAAAACTCTACCTATGCTTCCTTGATTTTAGAGGAAGAAGAAATGATGGAAGAGCTAAATGACATGGAGAAGAGGGATCCAGAACCTCTTCGAATAACACTTACAATGGAGAGCTTGGAAACCCCAGACTTTGCTAAACAAAGCAAGAAGAGGAGAAGAAAATCACTATTTGAACTGAGAGCTAAAGACGGAGAAGCAACTAGTTAGACCAAATTAACTTTGATGTTATATGTAAGGAAGGGGAAGTCCTTCCCAAAGCGCCATGAGACTCCTTACATGGAATGTTAGGGGCATTAATGCCCCTAACAAGTAGCGTATTTTAAAGCGCTGCATTACAAACACTAAATCTGATCTTATTATGGTTCAAGAGACAAAATTGAACAAAACAAATATGGAAGTATTCAGAAAAAGGTTAGGATTCAGAAAAGTGTATGACTCTCCTGCAAATGGTGCCTTAGGAGGGTTAGCCATTAT
This sequence comes from Chamaecyparis obtusa, assembly GCA_027943335.1. Lineage (NCBI taxonomy): Eukaryota > Viridiplantae > Streptophyta > Pinopsida > Cupressales > Cupressaceae > Chamaecyparis > Chamaecyparis obtusa. Next base: position 89,626 of record BSBK01009756.1, read on the forward strand.
GTAGGACCCAAGGAATATTGTGTTTACTCTAGAAGAAAGCCGACAAAACTGGATGTGTGGGCGTGTCAGCAGCGTAAAAAATATACCGAGCTTTCTTCTAATTAATGTATATGGTCCCACACAAAACAAATATAAGATTCAGGTCTGGCAAGAGATCGAACTATATTTACAAAACACCCCAGATTAGGTCTGCATCATAGGGGGGGATTTCAATGCCATAACCAAGAGGACAAACAAGCGGGGGGGCTGGGAGAAATTACCAGTAGCATCTATAGACTTCGCAGATTGGATAAAAAGAAATTCTTTATTAGAAATCCAAACGACAGAAAAGGCCTTCACTTGGAATAACAAGAGAAAAGGGTTCAACAATATAGCGGAAAAATTGGATAGATTCTTCCTATATGGTAGCCTGACAAACTTCTCTCATACAATGGAAGCAAAAATCATGCCATTATCTGGATCAAACCATTATCCGGTTCAATTAAGAATTTTGGAAGAGACAAGCGTCAAAAACTGCTCCTTCAAATTTGAACAAATGTGGCTAAAAGATGCAAATATCTTAAAGCTGATAAAACAATGGTGGAAGGAAGTAGAAAACTCAGGATCCAAATTGTACAAGGTTGTCAACAAATTAAAAGTGGTCAAACAAAGACTTCAGAAATGGAACTCAGAACACTTAGGAAACATCTTTGAAAAGAAGTCCACGCTTGAAGAAAGACTAGCCGAAGTTAATAACTTGGTTATGTTAGAAAGCAAAGTCCACCAACACAATTGAGAGGGGGGGGGGGGGGTGAATCAGTTGTGAGCTTAATTAACTTAAAGTCAACTCTTTCAAATCTTAAGCTTGCAATCAATAACAATAATAACCACAAGATAATAAACATACACAATAACACCAGATTTGTTAACTAGGGAAACCCTTGATCAGAGGGAAAACCCTAGTGGGAATGATGCCCACAAGATGTACTAATATAAAAGTTCCTTGTGAAAGGATAAACCGTGTTAGAAGTCTGTTACAATGCAATCAATACATATGAGTCCCTGTTAGGAGACTTTGGATCCCTGCAAAAAGATCCCAACCATGTGAAGAGTTGATGAGAACCACAACGAAGACAACTGAACCCACTATCCAAATTGCTTCAAGACTATCTTCACTAAACAATCTTCAGGATAACACATCCAATGGTGAACTGACTAAAACACCAACTCTCTTTGCCTGTATAGTTCCTTTGAAGTCCTCAACAAACCAACATCATCATCTTCTGCTCTGATCATAAAGATTTAACATTCAAAGCTCGCATGACTGCATGATATATCTTTACCAAATGAACTTCCTTTCCTTTATACCAAGTCCTAATGATTATTGAGTCAGCCAAAAGGCTTTTTCAAATTGCAATTAATAATATAGGACATCAATAAGAATTTACAATACACGTTTCAATACATCTAAACACTTCCATAGAAATATTAATATGTAGTCGGCTCTCAAAGAAGTAACACGCTTCACATCATCCACAAGTCTTTGCGGAATGCAAAGTAGATTGTGCCGTGTTTATTCAAGCATCTTGAACATGTCTTCAACAACATATCAACCTCGCTAAACTAGCTTCAACCTCACCGAAACAATAAATCTCGAATAACTGTCACTAGTTCCTGGAAACTCTCACTGTGAACAGTCTTTAGTAAACTTAGCATAACTCGAACATATCTTCATAACTTTTTCTGCACTTGCAGCCACATTATCAGAACACATTCCTGAATTCTAATAAATCTTCGCAAAACTCAATTCATCAGCATAAAACTTCACCAAACAAATCTGTGCCTGTAACTCTGTCCAGAAAGCGTATATGTTGACATCAATGACAAACCCAATCATGAATGTAACATATAAGAACTCAATCATCTAATCAACATCCAATCTTCCTTGCTAACAACATTTACTAACATTCATGCTAACAATCTCCCCCTTTGACATTGATGACAACATAGATGAAAAAACCATCTAGTCCCATTCTGTCATTATAGATCAGTAATCTCTCCTATCAATATATTTCTTCCTCATATGCCTGTGCTTACTCTCATACTCATAGCTCCCTCATTCATTTTGTTCTTAATATTTTTCATGTATATCTCTCCCCCATTGACATCAATGACAAAGGTGTCAATAGATCAATTCTCAAAGTTAAATCATCTCCAATACAATTTGCAAAAGTGCCTGAGTATCAAGAGATACTGTAGAAAACTCATGTCTAAGAGTCCTTAATGACACAGCTCAAGTAAAAGATACTCCCCCATAGGAGAAGCATCAAGCATCCAGCCCATATAGGTTTAGTGCTTTGACCATGCTGGACTGTGTTGTGAGGTTTTCACACCATTGCCCCAAAGAATTTGGGGACCCCCTTTTTTTGAACAGGCCTTGGCAATTTTCTTGGATCCAGGAGTTTGGATGTCACATTTGAGAGTATTTGGATGCCTTAGCGAACTTTGGAGTGATCTAGAGGTTTTTTCACCTTGCATGAGACTTGGTTTTCTTAAACGGTCAATTTCGTCTTTAGGCCAAATGAAATTCAATAAGAACATTTTTTTGATTAATATCTGGCAGGACAAATTTGCAAAATTTTTAGACTTGGATAAATTTTGGAAAATTGATATAATTGTATAAATCAAACATTTTCGAAATATAATTGTGGATTTGGATATTTTGGGAAAATCTTGTAAATTTTGGTGGTGAAAATGATTTTTTTTAATGAAATTAAATTGCTTTTGAGGCTAAATTGTAAATGATTTTAAGTTGCCAAATTTGAAAAAACTAATTGCCAAATGGAGATAATAAATGGCAAAATGAAAGAAATTTAATTGCCAAATGGAAATTAATTTGCTAAATGATTTTTTGGATTGCAAATTAATGGAATTTAAATTGCCAAGGGAAGATTTTCAAAAATTCTAAGTGGGAAATGGGTAAATGAAAATTTGAAATTGTTTGAATTATGATTGGCTTGCAATTTTTTTTTTTTTTGGGAGGTTGTAGTGATTAGATGCAATAAAATCAATTTTCTTGGGGAAATCCCAAATTACAACTTGCAGCCCCATAAGATTTTCGAAATTTGCTTGTTTTGGGCTAAATAAATTAAATTTTTTCATCTCCAAGATAGCCCAGCTCTATCTCAGCCCTCTTGCAATTTTTTTTCATTAATTATTGGCAATTTCGAAATTAAATTCATATATTCCTTGGGCCATGCGATTTTGTTGTTATTTAATTTATGTTAAACTTGGCAATTTTAATTTATTTTTTTCCTCCTATAAAGTCGGCCCTACTTTTTGGAGGGAAAAATTTGGTATATAGGGGGAGCTCTCTCCCTCTTCATTTCATCATCTCATTCACTTCTCTCCCTTTCTCTTGGCAGCGAATTTGAGGAGTAGATTTGAGCAAGTGGAGGTCTGCGAAATTGTCTTAAGAAGGTAGGAGGAGCGAAAATCTGGAGGTTGCTGTTGTAGCAGGCTGCGAAATTGGACGAAGGAGCTGCCTTGTGCCCTGGCTGCGAAAATTATAGAGGAGGCAGCGAATTTAAGGGCAGGCTGCTATTGTAGCAGACCTGCGAATTTGTCTTGGAGGGTAGACTTGCGAAAATCAAGGCAAGGAGCAGACCTGCGAAGCTTCTTGGCTGGAGTTGCAAATTGTCTTGGAGGCTTGCTATCTTGGAGGGTAGACTTGTGAATTTCCAAGGAGAGAAGACTTGCGAAATTTTGGGCAGATTTGTGAAAACCTGAAGGTGTAGGGCTGTCAAGGTGGACTTGCAAAATTCTATAGGTAGCTAATGTGGTGAGAGGAGAATGTTGTTTGGAGCAGAATTGCAAAATCATAAGAGGAGGCTGCCAACATAGGGAAGACTTGCGAAAATTTTGGTGAGGGGATTGCAGATTTTTTTGATCTTCTTCTTTGGTGGAAAAGGGCTTGTTTGGTGTAGAAGAGGAGCTTCAAGTTTGTTGATGAAGGCTGGTTAGTAAGGTAGATTTCTTTCCTTGTTCTTACTTGGTTCTTTTCCCATTTCTTGCTTGCATCATCCATCCATCACTTCATCATTTCATCTAAGGCCTGAAATTGGGAGATATAAGTGTAGTTTTCATTCATAGGATTTGGAGAAAGGAGATATAAGTGATAGTCCCACCCCTAGGAACAAAGTTGGGAGATATAAGTGTAGTCCATCTCATAAGTTTTCGAAGAGGCAGGAATAAGTGGTAGTCCCATCCCTAGGCGAAGAGGCAGAGATAAGTGTAGTCCCATCTCACTATAGAAAGAAGAGGCAGAAATAAGGGTTAGGATGGCGGATGCTAGTGCAAGCAAGAATCCAAGGGGATTGTATACCAAGAAAGACAGGGAAGACATGATGCCCAAGACCACCTTCTCAAAATTGAAGCAAGTGGGTGACACCAGCATTGGCACAGTGAGCATGGTACAGTTAAGAGTTGGTTGTAGGAAGGCAAGAAGGGAGTTACCAAGTTGTCAAGGCTCACCAGGTCAGATTTCAAGTTGGAGTATGACAATCTTATTGTGCTTCTCAACCGAGTCATGGGCTCCGCTCAAGGTACACAGTTTGATCCTTGGATGTATTATTTTATTGAAGGAATTGAGAATGGAAAAAGAAAGTTTGATTGGGCTAGGATCATTAGTGAGAATTTAGAGTTGCAACTTAGGATAGTGTAAAATCAGAAGCAATTCTACATGGGGTCCTACCTCTTCTATTTGATTGCAAGGCTATTGGTGATGCTTTGCTAGTCAAACCAAATCCAGATTTGGGGAGATGCACTACACCACTATGGTTGAGTCAGATGTTTATGCCAAGGGGTGAAGTTGTGGCAGTCCGAACAGTTGAAGACATTCAAAGGTTAGCCAAGGAGGAGAATATTAGTGAGGAGGTATGTTTCATTGCAGATTGGAAGGGATTTGAAGATATTTGAGGCTAGGCAAGGCTTGGCTATTCGTGCAGGCTAGCTTGGTTAGATTTGAGAAGGAGGTAAAGCCAAGGCAAGTGCCCTCAGAACCCAAGAGTATTGAAGCAGCGGGGGGGTGCATGCAATCCAAATTCGAATAGGAAGGTTAGAGAAGACTAGGACGGTTAAGGAAGGCAAGGATAATGAAGGAGGAAAGCGAGACGAAAGGTTGAGGGAGGTCAAGTTCGATTTCAAGGTGGTGGCTAAGAGCAAGGCTCTCAAGTTGCAAGATGGTTCACATCCAGGCAAGCCACCGAGGCCAAGGCAAGATTACCCCAAGTGCATAGAGACCTCACCCTTTCAGGGTCAGGACATCAGGTACAAGCAAGTTCAAGTGGTGATGAGAAAGTTTCTAAGGACGAGCTCAAGCATCCAAGGCTTCACCTCATCTCAAGGATTAAATAAATTTATAAGATAAGGTTGATGAGGTGGCAATTTCATGTGCATGCAATCAAATCATGCCAAGTGTCCTATGTTCTCATTGGTTGATAGATTATTGTAATTTTCTCATTGGCCCACAAGGTTGGTGCCCTCATGCAATTGATTGAAAGATGGTAACCCTAATTAGGGTTTGTAAGGTTTAATCTTGGCCCTTGATTTTGCCCCTTAATCTTGGCCACTCGTAATTTTGAGCCTCTATATAAGGCCATTTGTTCTCATTTGTAAAGGGAGTTATGTTGGAGAATTGTTGCCAAAATACTATCAAAATTGTTCTCTATTCGTTGTTGTGGCTTGCATGGTGGATATACATGATCATTTTGGTGTATTGCATGGTTCTTCTCATCTCTCAAATTAAAGTAGGATTTCATTTCATGTTGTTAGAGTAGAAATAGATGGCTAGTTGTATGGTGATGTTAGTGAATGTTTGATAGGGATCTATATACTAGGCCACTAGCATCCTAGCGGCTTGTTAGGAAGCCTTGTGTGGTAATCTAGTCCAATCGCTCTCAAGTTCTACTTGCATTTCATCTTTCCGCTTGTACTTCAAGTTGGGTTGGAAGATAGGTGTTAGTGTGAAAATTCTAAGAGTATCCCTTTGAATCATTGCACCAATGGAGGTAGCCCCGCAGGCAAGCTTTCATTTGATTGGATCCCTGCCCATTTACTAATTTCTTCATTCATAGGAGTAGTAGTAGAGTAGTAAGTAGTTAGTGGTAGGAGTAGTTGAAAGTGAGTGATCAAGGAGAAAAGAACAAGTCAAGCAAGCAAAGTACCACCAAGTTATCTTTGAATGAACAACGTAAGCCCGCCTACGTAATTAACCAGCAAATCACATTAATAGAACTGGGTTAGTATCCACAGGTGTAAGGAACCTTGGAGTTTTCTCATGTTCTTCATGAGTATTTACTTTTCAAGAGAGGGTTGAGTGTTTGGTATTCTATATCAAGTATTCGATTGCTATATGTTATGTAGTGGTATAAAACTGACATCAACAGACTGATGCATTCCTGCATCCATTATTCTGAAGATGGTTGGGGAATAACCCGAAGCATACCTCTCAGATACTCAAAAGTATTCTTAGCCAAAGGTTTTGTGAATATATCTGCTATCTGCTCCTTTGTACTTATATACTCCTATCTGATTTCTTTTTCTGCAACCTTCTCTCTCACAACATGATACTTTATTGCAATATGTTTGCTCTTTGAATGTAATACTGGATTCTTTGACATGCTAATTGTACTTGTATTATCACAATATATGATAATAGGCTCAGTAAATTCAATGCCAATATCATCAACATCTGCTTCATCCAAGTGATTTGATTACAATTATTTGCAGTTGCAACATATTCTGCTTCTGCTGTACTCTGTGATATACAATTCTGTTTTTTGCTCAATCAGGAGACCAATCTTCCTCCCAAGAAGAATGCTCCACCACTTGTTTTCTTTTTGTCATTAATATTTCCTCCCCAATCTGCATTAGTTTATGCACATAGTGTAAAATCATGTGATTTGTCATACCATAGCCCATATTCTGATGTACCCTTCAAGTATCTGAAAATCCTTTTCACTGCTGCAACATGTGTCTCTTTAGGTTCTGCTTGAAATCTAGCTACAATCCCAACTGCATTAGCTATATTAGGTCTTGTGTGAGTTAAGTACTATAGTTCTCCATTCATAGATCTATATCTTGTTTGTGCTACATTCGGTGATTCATCCTTGCTTGACAATTTACATCCAGTTACCATAGGGGTTCTGACTGGTTTACAATTCTCCATTCCAAATTTTGTCAATAAGTCCTTAAGATATTTTGTTTGTGATTTGAAAATGCCATCCTTGTTTTGTGTAATCTGCAGTCCCAAAAAGTATTTCATCTCACTAATCATGCTCATTTCAAATTCATCTTTCATTTCATCTGAATTTTTTTTACTTACTTCATCATTGCCTCCAAAGATAATATCATCAACAAATACTTCAACAATCGGTAATCCATTGTCATTTTTTCTTAAGTACATATTACTGTCTGCATTACCTTTCTTGAATCCCAAACTGATCAAGTGTTTGTCTAACCTTGCATACCAAGCTCTAGGAGCTTGCTTCAATCCATACAATGCCTTTTTCAATTTGCAAACCATATCCTTGTCTTCTGTTAAAGAAAAACCATAAGGTTGTTCAATGTAGACTTCCTCCTCAAGTTCTCCATTAAGAAAAGTTGATTTTACATCCATCTGATATACCTTGAAGTTTTTACTATAAGCATATGCTAAGAACATTCTAACTGCCTCAAGTCTAGCCACAGGTGCAAAGGTTTCTTCAAAATCAATACCTTCTTGCTGCGAGTATCCTTTACATACCAATCTTGCTTTGTTTTTTACCACTTCACCTTGCTCATCCATCTTGTTTTTGAAAACCCATTTCATGCCAATAACATTCTTGTCTTTAGGTCTAGGGACCAATTCCCAAGTCCTGTTCCTTTCAATCTGCTCAAGTTCTTCTTTCATTGCTTTTATCCAATGTTCATCTTTACATGCTTCATCTGCAGTTTTTGGTTCAACTTAAGATATTAAACATAGTTCTTCATTTACCTTGTTCCTTGTCATAACTCCTTTGTTTGCACTTCCAATGATTTGATTTGTAGGGTGATTTCTGGTAACATATTTAGGTGTTCCTAGTTCAGCTCTGACTTCTTCTCTAGGTGCTGATTCAGGTTCAACTCTCGGTTCCAATCCAATCTCTTCAATCTGCAAATCATTGTTAGTTTCATAAAATAATTCTTGTTCATCATTCTTATTAATGTTAGTCCTTTGTCTTTTATCTTCATCATAATCATAATCAAGAATTCTCTCCTGAATTCTGAACTTTTCATCAACCTTCACATTACTACTCTCAACAATAGTCATCAATCTTTGATTAAAACATCTGTATGCTTTACTTTTCAATTAATAACCAAGGAAAATTCCTTCATCACTTCTAGCATGAAACTTTCCAATATCATGTCTTTTGATATAATGGTTACTTCCAAAGATTCTAAAATATTTCACAGTAGGTGTGTGTCTAAACCAAAGTTCATAAGATGTCTTACCAATACCTTGTCTAATTTGAACTTTGTTCATTGTGTAAACTGTGGTGTTCACAGCTTCTCTCCAAAATATATGTGATACATTACCTTCAAGCATCATAGCTCTAGCTGCCTCATTAACTGATTTGTTTCTCCTTTCTGCTATACCATTCTGCTGCGGTGTCCTAGGTGCTGAAAGTTGTCTCTTAATTCCATTGTCTTCACAAAGATATTAAACTCATTTGAAGTAAACTCTCCCCCTCTATCAGATCTCAAACATTTAATCTTTAAGCCAGATTCATTCTCAACTCTATTCTTCAATAACTTAAACTTCTCAAATGCTTTAGACTTTTCTTTCCTGAAAAATGTAGTAGCCATGGATCTCCTTAAGCTGTTAGACTTTTCCTTTAAGGATCTGATGCTTTGATACCAATTGTTAGAAAGCAAAGTCCACCAACACAACTGAGGGGGGGGGGGGGGGGGTGAATCAGTTGTGAGCTTAATTAACTTAAATTCAACTCTATCAAATCTTAAGCTTGTAATCAATAACAAAAATAACCAAAAGATAATAAACATACACAATAACACTAGATTTGTTAACTAGGGAAACCCTTGATCAAGGGGAAAACTCCGGTGGGAATGATGCCCACAAGATGATGTACTAATATAAAAGTTCCTTGTGAAAGGATAGACCTTGTTAGAAGTTTGTTACAATGCAATCAATACATATGAGTCCCTGTTAGGAGACTTTGGATCCCTGCTAAAAGATCCCAACCCTGTGAGGAGTTGATGAGAACTACAACGAAGACAACTGAACCCACTGTCCAAATTGCTTCAAGACTGTATTCACTAAACAATCTTCAGGATAACACATCCAAGGGTGAACTGACTAAAACAACAAGTCTCTTTGCTTGTACAACTCCTTTGAAGTCCTCAACAAACCAACAACATCATCTTCTGCTCTGATCATAAAGATTTCGCATTCAAAGCTCGCACAACATCTTATGACCGCATGATATATCTTTATCAAATAAACTTCCTTTCCTTTATACCAAGTCCTAATGATTATTGAGTCAGCCAAAAGGCTTTTTCAATTTACAATTAATAATATAGCACATCAATAAGAATTTACAATACACGTTTCAATACATCTAAACACTTCCATAGAAATATTAATATGTAGTCGGCTCTCAAAGAAGTAACACGCTTCACATCGTCCACAAGTCTTCGCGGAATGCAAAGTAGATTGTGTCGTGTTTATTCAAGCATCATGAACATGTCTTCAACATATTAACCTCGTTGAACTATCTTCAACCTCGCCGAAACAATAAATCTTGAATAACTGTCACCAGTTCCTGGAAACTCTCATTGTGAACAGTCTTCAGTAAACTTCGCATAACTCGAACATATCTTCATAATTTTTTCTGTGCTTGCAACCACATCATCATAACATGTTCTTGAATTCGAATAATCTTCGCAAAACTCAATTCATCAGCATAAAACTTCGCCACACAAATCTGTGCCTGTAACTCTGTTAACTTTGTCTAGAAAGCGTATATGTTGACATCAATGACAAACCCAGTCATGAATATAACATACAACAACTCAATCATCTCTAATCAACATCCAATCTTCCCTGCTAACAACATTCATTAACATTCATGCTAATAGGTTATTGAGAAGGGTATGGATGAGACTCTTTATTTGAGGGAAAAAAAGCTACTAAAAGATTATGAAGATATCCTGGCTAAAGAGGAAATCTTCTGGAGGCCATGGCTGGAGGTAGGGGACAAGAATACCAAGTTTTTCCATAATAGCACTAAACAAAGGCGAATGGTCAACAAGATTACAAGCATAAAAAATGAGAGTGGGGTCAATATAGAGGACCCTAAAGGGATAGCAGTGGAGGCAGTGGGATACTTTGAGAACATTTTCAATAATAAGGAAGGCTCTAATTTTAAAGGACAGACAAACATAGTTAAGAATATCCCAAAAGTAATTACAAAAGATCACAATAAGTCTTTAATGAAATTTTTTTCCAAAAAGGAAGTTGAAACAACATTAAGGCAGATGAACCCAGACAAGGCACCTAGGCCTGATGGATTCCCTGTGCGATTCTTTCAGAAATATTGGGACTTCATAGGGGATGACATGACTAAAGCCTTGGAAGGAGTTAGAAACTTAGGAAATAGTCTAAAAGAAGTCAACAACACCTTTATAGCATTAATTCCTAAAAAAGATAAAACAAAAAACTTTAATGACTTTAGACCAATAGCATTATGCAACACCTTATATAAATTATTCACCAAAACCCTAGCTAATAGGCTACAAAAGCTTCTGCCTCTTTTAATCAGAGAGGAACAAACATGTTTTGTCCCAGGAAGATCAATTTACTATGGAGTGATTATAGCTCAAGAAGCCATACACTTAGTACAAAGGAATGGAGTCCCTAGCATGCTCATTAAACTTGACATTAAGAAAGCATATGATAAGGTAGACTGGAGGTTTCTATGTAAGTGTTTGGAGGCCTTCGGTTTTGCTAAATCATGGATTAATCTTATCTTTGAATGCATCTCTTGCCCAAAAATCTCAATCTTAGTTAATGGGACCCTAGAAGGCTTTTTTGATGTCTCTAGAGGCTTAATACAAGGGGACCCAATCTCTCCCTTTTTGTTTATTATCATAGCAGAGGCCCTAGGCAGATCGATTGCTAAAGCTAGGGAGGCAGATAGAATCAAAGGAATCAACATAACAAGTATGGAACCAACCACTCATCAGTAATTCTTGGACGACACCATGCTTTACGGGCAGGGAGAGAAAAGAGAAGCCGAAGTATTCAAGGAAGTATTAGACTTCTATACAGAAGCTTCAGGACAAGAAATTAGCTCAGAAAAGTCAGAAGTCTTCTTCTTCAATATTGCTACTAAAACACAACAAGAAATATCTAAAATACTCAATTTTAAACGAGGCAAACTTCCATGCAAATATTTAGGACTCCCCCTAGATAAGGGTTGTAGATCGTCAAACCTATGGGACCTTACGATAGATAAAATTAGGAAGAGGATTGACACGTGGAAATGTAAGTGGTTGTCCTCAGGAGGAAGAGCAACTATGGTTAAGTCGGTACTTTCAGCAATGCCAATTTACCAACTATTGTGTATTAACCTTCCAGTAACCAAAAGAGAGGAATTAAATAAACATCTAAGGACTTTCTTCTGGCAGGGTGTAGGAGATAAAAGGAAAATTTCACTATTATCTTGGGATAAAGTATGTAGGCCCAAAGAGGAAGGGGGGGCAGGCCTCAAAAACATTTGCGAACAAGGAAAAGCCCTTGGAGAAAAGTGGGTATGGAGGATGTTTAGGAATCCACACCTCAGGTGGGCTAAGATCTTGATTCATAAATATCTAAGCAACAATTGTCCTATAAACATCTTTAGAGAAAAAAACCCCCTAGAGGGTCTAGAATATGGAACTTTATGTTGGAATGTTATCATGGAAAAACTCACTTGGAACCTAGGCACGAGTGAGGAAGCTTTATTCTGGTCAGATTCCTGGGGAGGGTATAGAGCTATAGAAAAGCTATCTAATTTTAGTGCTTCCAAAGCCATGTTGGAGTCAAGATGGGGAAAATATGTAAAGGATTATATTGAGACTACAGATGGGGATTTGGGATGGAAATGGAAGGCAGTAGATAGCATAGACATTCCGATTAGAGAGAAGGTGGAATTGGCAAGAATCTTAAGTAATAGAAGTATAACATTCAACTTAGGCAGGGACATTCTAGTATGGGACAGTTCTAAGAATGGAGAATACAATACGAATAAAAAATACTACTTGGTGAGAAAACAATTGAGGCCCAAGTCTGAACTCCTTGTAGATTTATGTTGGGACAAATATTGCTTACCCAATGCAGGTATTTTCTCATGGCTGGCCCTGCATAATAGAATATTAACAACAGATAGATACAAAAGGATGGGGTATGAAGGCCCGAATAGGTGTCTTCTGTGTGAAGAAGATGAAGAGGATACATACCATTTATTATTAAACTGCACATTTGCCAATCAATGCTGGAAGTGGTTAAGCAGTAAGCTTGGTTGGACCTTGGCCTTCCCTAGGACCATCCTAGGCATGTTCCAAGCATGACCTATCATTAAGAAAAGGTGTCTATACGGGGGATTATGGGTAGTGGCCCCTTCCTTGGTGATATGGGAGATATGGAAGGAGCGGAATAGACGTATCTTCAAAGGAAAAAAATGTTGTGGAGACAAATTGTTAACAAGATTGAGGTAGCCATCATAGAAACCATGAATAGCAGAATTATGAACCAACAAAAAAAAGAAGCAGAGATGACACATTGGGATGAAAAGATGAGAGGCAGGTGGACTGGGCTCCAAATTCCACCATATGTAGGACCAGGAGCTAAGGATAATGCAAGCAGGAGAGCAGAATGTCAATGGCTTCCGCTCAAACGAGGGTGGTTCAAACTAAATTTTGATGGAGCTTCCAAGGGGAACCCAGGTATAGCAGGGATTAGATCTAGTGTTCATAATTCAGAAGGCGTGGAAGTTGCAAGAAAGGCTCAACCGATAGGACAAGAGACTATTAACTAGGAAGAATTGATGGCCCTTGTAAAAGGGTTGAAAATTTGTAAAAATTTGGGGATAGAGAAACTAGAAATCAAAGTGGATTCGACAATTATCATTAATGCCATCAAAAGAGGGTCTATGCTGAATTGGAGATTGAATGCCATCCTTGCTAGAGCTCTCATCCTTTGTCGGTCTTTTAGAAAGACAACTATCAATCACATCTTTAGAGAAGGGAACATACGAGTTGACGAATTGGCCAACAAAGGAGCTGATGGATTCACAATCTTATAATTTTTAGGAGAAAGTTAAGAGGTGGCAGCTTAAGATAGATTAGCTAGGATTTATATAATACGATAAATTTTATTAGAATTAGAAAGACCTTTATATCCTCATTTATTTCTAGGATCTTTTAGTACTTATAGAAACACAACGCTTATTGATTAATTATTTGCAATCTTACTTAGCAATCTATAGGCACCACTTCTCATTATTAAGATTTTAGCAAATCATGCCTCCACATGGCCTTTTATTCAGTAGAAGTGTGTCATTTACCTTTGCATTAGTAGGAAATAGTACTCTTTCAATCTTGAATAGAGATCCTACACGATTTAATGAGTATTGTTTTCTGGGAAGCGTCGTCATTTTGCATCCCTCATCATCATTAAGTGGCACCATTACATCATTACAGTATGGTCTTACGTCTCTTAGCCCTCACCAATAGTCCTATTTATCCATCCATGGTTAGCAATTGAGCTTCATAATTCACTACAATCTTTCATTGCTCTAAGTTGTAATTGCAATAGATACTCCGATAAGGCTCTTTGGGAAAAATCTCCAGACGGAAGTCTCTGATATAATCACAGTAGAGCGTATGAAAGGTATTTTAAAATTCCCCCATGAATTGGTTATTGGAGCTGTAATGAAATTATTTGGTGATGAATACATCTATAATCACAGTAGAGCGTATGAAAGGTATTTTAAAATTCCCCCATGAATTGGTTATTGGAGCTGTAATGAAATTATTTGGTGATGAATACATCCACAATGTGGATAGAACTAGGGTTAATTTTGACATAGCGTCAATGTTTTTGGCCTTAGCAATGCTTTTTGAGAGAGACAAAGTAATTGTAAACATTTGTGCAAAAGTCTCCTAGGAGATATTCTTATAGACTTAGACAAGGTACTGCATAACATTGATACAACACTAATGATTCCAAAAGCCCACAACTATGACAAGCTCGCTAGACAACAAACCAGCCCTGCGATATCCCATCCTATGGGTGGAAAATTGGGAAAAATTCGAGGAGAGGGTCTCGGGCATGACCCGTAACCTAAACTTTCTCCTTTGGCTCTTTCACATAAAAAGGCCAAACAACCCTAGTTGGTTAGCTCAATATCTCGTCGACGAAGGCATAGGAAGCTATGAGGAGGTCGTGGAAGTGGTAGACGCCTCTTCCCTGGAGGAGGACGAGGCCAAGCAAAAGGGTGGCACAAATAAGGATAGGGGACGAAAGACACCGGGAAGGGAGGCGAACAAGGTAGGTTCTAGCAAGGTGGGTGTGGATAGGAAAGGAAAGGGCATTTTTCGAGGATAGGACTGCCTTTTCTAGTGGGGGCTTAGGAATACATATACAATGAATTTTGATATTTAAAGGACTCCAGAGCTACTTTTCTCATACTTGAAAACTTTCGATGACAATGTTTTGGTTAAATTTTGGTTAACTAATACTTTGTGACAATTATGCAAGATATGGGTTTATCATTAGACAGTTTGGCAAGCTTGAGTTGCTTGTTGCCTTCCGTTTTATGTGAACTTTGCTCCTCTGTCTAACTTGCAGGACTAAGCATTTGTGGCGTCGGCTCTTTCTTTTCTCACCCTTTGGGCCTATGTTCCCATGCATTTTCTTTGGGCTCCTTCCTCTGTTGATTCTCCCCTCTTTTCTCTGTTGTCTGGTTTTGTCTTTTGTCCTCATACACATTTAGATATTTTGATACACTAATATACATATATATATCTATTTCGATTTATTGTTTTTCTTTGTTTTAGATTTTATTAGTTATTCTACTCTCTAGTAGCATGCTATCTAGATTCAAATGCTTTTTGTGATTAATATTTTGGGTATAATCCCACCAATCATATTTGTGTAGTGCATCACATATGGCTAACATGATCACCTTTCCAAATTTGTAGATTATTCATGATATAAATTGCTAAAGAACATTATCAGAAGATTTATGAGATCATTTAACATATTGTTTATGCTGAATGAATAAGCTTCTAATAGATGAGGTAATGTTCTTTAGAAGATGAGGTAATGTTCTGTGGCTTCATGCGTCTCTCCTGCGTTTGGTCATTCTGGGATCAGTTTTGATACTTATTAATGAATAGTAGTTCAGAAACTAGAGTCTCTAATCTGTTACGACATAGAGCTAGTTATGGTTTTATAAACAGGATGTTAGAATCTAATCTATGTTTCAGATATTTCTGTGATCCTTGGAAGTCCATCCTGGGCTGTCTTCCAGTACTTTTTGTTTGATGGGTTTTGGTAATCTTGACTAACTGAAGCTGCTAAATATACTGATGTGCTAGTTAGCATGATTGTGGGTCATGTTTGGTCTACACTAACAACTGACGACAAGTAGTGAGTAAATTACATGGAAATGGAAAAGGTGCATGATGTTATGACATTGAAGGTCCAGAAATAGAGAATGAATAAAGTCCACCAGCCTGATGGAGCCTTATTTTTTGGAAAATTTTTTGGCATCCATTTATAATGTTGAACGAGTGTGTGAGCTCAAATGTACAATAAAAAATATAGAACAGAGCAACATGAAGATAAACCGCAGTGACTACATCAATACTAAAGGTATAAAAGGATCAACGATTATGATGACCACCATGTAGATATCTGTGCGTATGGCAGGGATGTGCGACACTCACAAATCAACATCCAAACTAGTACCGTCTGCATATACATCAAAAGAGAAATAACACTGTGAAGACCGGGACAGACAAAATCTCATCTGATAATGTCTAAGCCACGTGGACCAATCAATGATACAGTTAGCATGTTTTAGAAACGGGGTGTGAACGGTAATAAAGGACAGATACTCAACGACTATGAGTAGATGAAAGCTAGCAAAGGACTCCGAGAACCAAGCAATCGTTCACCTGAACACCCTGCTGCAGGCCCTCTGCACTATCGATCAAAACGAATGGAAGAATGGAGTGTTCATTGGATTCACGATATATTACTAGTTACTCCAAATCATTGACTTAGTATTTCAGTGAATCAGTCATGATAACATGTTACCAATTTTATAGTAAGAAAGGCTGAAGTATGATGCGGATCATTCCGGAATTCATGAGGAGATATCGTTCTCTTTCGGTATCACAGAGAGATGGTCGGTTATGGGAGATGTCAATAGAAACAACAGTCTTTACCCGAAAATACTGCCACGTCAATACTCTATGTGGAGACTGCAATGTTATTAACCACTCATTTGGTTGTCAGATCATCCTCTCTTGCTAGCGATAGGAATACGGTGTTAATAAAATATAATATAATAACTAGTGGTAATTATTTTTTGTTATCTTAATTGAAAGGATGCGTATTATGTAAAAGAAACCATACCCTGAAAAGTCGCACCTTTAATTGAATAAGGTATAAATGAAGGATACTTTATATGAAAGAAGGGGGAGAGATTTCAAGAGAAGCATTTTTATATATTTTGTATGGAGGGATAAGGGAAATAATATGATTTTATAAATATAAATTTATTTTATTTTAATAATAAAATAAAACATCTTTTGTTTATTATTAAAGGCACAGAGAATTAAACTATTGATGAACCGTCCTTTATAATTATTATTTTTGAATATTATGTGCAATTTAAATATCGGATAAGTGGATACAGTCAGATAGCATCCTAAACTCATGCTGAAATAATTTAAGATTGCATAAATATTTGATTTGTCGCATCTTGATTATTTAATTGATTAGCAGTATAAATGTGTTGAACATTATAAAGTTGTACGCAAACCTTCATTAAAGTTGACTCTATTGCCCGAATAAGCAGAGGCACTGGTCTTATTATTATTGAAATATTGGGTTTATATATGAAGTCAGAAAATTTATCAATTCCTTCCTACAAATCTTATTAATCATAACATAACACTTTAATTCATATATTCAGCATTCACTTTATTTTGATTGAGTTCAAGGATTTTGCCAACCGAGGAACTTGCCAGCTTAAATTCGCTATAGAAGAGCTTCGAATCAGGTGATCAAGTTTGAAGTAAAGGTTTACCCGCCTAGGTGTAGCGAAGCCTGAAGTGCAGGGGAGTTTGAAGTATTCCCGTTCGTTGGCTAGAATTGATTTGGAATTCTATTGGAGAATTGGCAGGCTCAAGGATTTCAAATCTGCGGTTTTGGGAACCAACACAGCCAAGGCATTGAAGATGGGTTAATGAAGCTAATTCAGTGGTCACATAAAGGGAAGTATTGGAAGTATGCCTCCTAGGACATTTTTTATTAGTTTTCTTGTTGTATGAGATCATCAATAGGTTTATTTTTGTAATGTCCCCAATTTTAGTGAGCATTGGAGTTAGTGGATTTAGCCTATCATTGGGTCCTTGTAGGCCAATTCTGGCGATTAGAGGACCTTGATGTGGGTTTTGGCCTGTTTTGAGGGACTTACTATTTATAGTAAGTCAACAGTTGGTTCCGATGAGCTTAGATGAATTAGAGGAATTAAATGATGCTCTCAGTTTTTATTTTCGGCTTCCGGTTTGGGCTCCAAGATTCTTGGAGGGAGCGTCTATTTTTAGAAATTCATTTCTGTCAGGTTCATTCATCATCTTTCATCATCAGGATCACTCTTGTGCTGTTAGATTTTGATTCTGATGCTTCCTCAGTCATTTTCGCAAGATGGGTGAATTATGATTATTATTTAATTAAGTCGGCTAAGGTTGCCATTTTTAATGGGAATATATTTTGGGCATCTTAGTGTTATAGCTTGTTGGAACCGGCTTGAGAAGTTTTAAATCTTTCGCTCATAAAACAGGGACCCTATGTGTCAGAATAACATTATTTTAATGAAAGGGTCATTTTCAGCATTAAAGTGAAGGGAAATATAATAGTTTAGTATATTTCAAATGTGCAACCATAAAGCAAGTGGCTTTTAAGTGAAAAGTGTCATTGAGAAGCTATGGAAAAATATTATATATACAGTCTTATGAGAATTCAAACCTCATTCATGACTTGAGCATTTTTTATGGAGTTTTGGAAGTGGAGAAGTTTGGCTAGGGTTTGAGGACTGATTCCTCTCTTCTGCAATTTGAATCATCAGTTGTTGGTGGTGAATTTTGCTATTGAAATTCTGAAAGTGCAATTCTGATTTTGGAAATTCAAATTTGAATTATGATTATTATTTAATTAAATCGGCTAAGGTTGCCATTTTTATCGGGAATCTATTTTGGGCATCTTAGTGTTATAGCTCATTGGAACTGGCTTGAGAAGTTTTAAATCTTTAGCTCATAAAACAAGGACCCTATGTGTCAGAATAACATTATTTTAATGAAAGGGTCATTTTCAGCATTAAAGTGAAGGGAAATATAATAGTTTCAAATGTGCAACCATAACGCAAGTGGCTTTTAAGTGAAAAGTGTCATTGAGAAGCTATGGAAAAATATTATATATACAACCTTATGAGAATTTGAACCTCATTCATGACTCGAGCATTTTTTATGAAGTTTTGGAAGTGGAGAAGTTTGGCTAGGGTTTGAGGACTGATTCCTCTCTTCTGCAATTTGAATCATCAGTTGTTGGTGGTGAATTTTGCTATTGAATTCTGGAAATTCAATTATGATTTTGTAGATGCAAATTTGGTGCTGTTGTATACCAGATTTGTTGAGTATTGAGCATCTTAAATTTATACTGTGTTATCCATCAGCTGGTTCGATTTTATTCTTGTGACTATCAGTTATACGGAAGGTTGTTGTATCTTTCTTGCTACAAAATGCATCTGGAGGCCACAAACTTTCACCTAGAGGCTGCAAATTTATTTAGAGAAGCTGTGTTTTTTTTTGGCAGCCTACGACTTCTTCCTGGAAGGCTGCATTTGAAATTGAGAGACTGCTGGGGCTGCGTTTGGAGGACTTTGTTGATTGTTATTTGCTGGTGCCAAATCCCATAGGCTACATTTCCTTCTACAACAGTCCTGTTTAGAATATAAGGTGCTGTTTCCTTATTTTCATGCAATAATTTAAAATGTTGGTTAAGCATGTAATGGATTTGATTCATGAATAATTGAGCCACAAGTATTTGCTGTTGTTGTTTAATTGAAAAAAAACTGAAAAGAATCATTGAATTTCATATTTGTTGTTCATAAACTTCTATATATTTTGAAAGAAATTTAAAAGTGCAATTTAATTTGAGAAAAGAGCTAGTTTGTAAATGAGAGCCAGCTGGGCTCATCACAATTTTTGAAGAGGATACTAATGTTGATCTTAGCCAGAAAGAGACTTGAGGATTTGTAGGGTCTATGGAACATGGGAGTGGTGAGCAGGTTTCTGTTTGGCAGGGACTAACTTGCCTTGAATCGTGATGCTAGAATGATTATTTGGAGACTGTTTAATTGATAAGGCTTCATAAAGGAATGGGCAACGGAGACACGTTACCTAACAGAATTTATCAATGTTCACTGGACTTTTTTCTTTCAAAATTTGTAAGGGAAGAACTTGTCTTCTCAGGAGACTATCTGTGGTTTTGCAAAAACTGCACTATATGAGTCATATTCCGGACCCAAGATCCTGGGCAATACCGGGGATTTTTCTTCCCCGTTCTTTTCCCCTGGTGCCTGTACTTGAATGGGGAACATTGTAAAAATTTATTTGAATTAATAAAATTATTAAAGGCCTAGGCCTATTACCTATCAAAAAAAATAAATTAGAAAAAAAGGAAAAGAGGGGTGCTTTTAAAAAAAAAGCAACATAAAAGGTCATGGGAAAAAATATTATTTTATTTCGTCCCTCATGCATTGGCGAAGAGGGTCGAATTTCTTGGGAGTGATATAAAAACAATTGTGTATCACTCATTTCTTATGCTTGGTTGAATATTGTTATTGCTTATGCTTTGGTTCTTGAAGGAAATTGTACTTCTTGCTGGTTTGTGAGGATGAAAACCCTTGTAGGTGACATTCTCCATGTTGAGAGATACAATCTAGAGGATTGAGAGTGGTTTCACTACAGGAGTCACATTGGAGCTTATTGGTTATTACTCCAATTTTCAATGGTGAATATTGCAGATCTGATTTATAGTGGCAGTTGTGAGAAGTTTGGGGAGTTTGACAAGTGTATTCATTGTTGTACTTATTGTTGTTGCTGCTTAATAGACTCAACAGTGGTATTTTCGTGATGTATTAGCTAGGGTTTGAAACCTTTTGTATCTACTGATTATAATTGCTGCAGACATTCATATTGATTTCCAACAGATGAGTATGTTGAATTTGTGCTTGTAATCTGATTTAATCATCTGGGTATTTGCAATTTGCAATAGTACTTCAATTTCAGATTCATATCAAATTTTGAGCGAATAAGTTAAAGTTTTCAGTATATTATTTCCGTTCTTGATTTGCAATATAAATCTGCCTTCTATTCTATTATGTCTTCTCTCTTCAAGTTTAAAAAAAAAATATATATATTGGACTAGAATAGGGCAATATGTTATAGTATATATCTGGAGCATAATGTTGTAAAATTTCCTTTCGAAATAAATTCTTTAGGTTAGATCCATGATTTGTGAAGAAGTTAAGAGCTTTAGTGAAACGCCTTACACAATTATACAAAAAATTACATCTTAAAATTAAATATTTCTCAATAATGGTTCTTTGCCTAGTTCAGGCACCTTTCTCGTTTCTTTTTTAATAGGTACATCAACTTCTAAGTCAATTTCCTTGACATTCACAACTACTACCATCATGATACTTCCTATAATATCTCTTTCATATTATCTATACATCTTCCAGTGTCCAAGAATAGAAGATAAGACTTGGTCTTTGGCAAGCAATTGAAATCACTTTTCTTTTACTCTTTTTGGAGCCAGTTGAGTTTTTCTGCTTGCCTCATTATTGCTTTCTTGTTAGAGAGGACATATATATTGTAAGTAAATTAATTGTACAAATTGTTCTTTTTGCTTTGTTTTTGGATTGATGTCATGTAAAAACATCAAGAATAGAAGTGAACATAGACAAGAGAATGCCTCCTAAATATTTGCTATGCCAAGAACCATAGTTGAAAATATCGTTATCGGCAACTTATTGCCAAGGGTAAAAAATATTGGTGATTACTTGGCAATTTATCAGCAAAAAAATTGGCAACTTAAAAAATTGCTTAAATTTAATTAGAAATGCATTTTTGTTTGCAAAATTCAATGAGGAGACTCGTTTAATGAGTTAGTAAATGAGTAAACAAAAGAAACAAGCCGAGTCTAGATGTATTTAAATGCAAATGAGGTACAAAATGACATCTCCATGTGGAATGTTGATGGCTAGTAGCCTGGTAGTTTGAAGCAAAATTAAAATAGCAAATTGTCTTTGTAAAACCATAAGTGAATACAAGTACAACATCAAAATAGTCTTCATCTTCTTCTTCTCCTTCCAAGCAGCTCTAGTAAAAACTATGAGAGGGGTAGGGGGTCTAGTCCTAGAAGTCCATTATGGCTGTGCCTCCTCCCTCTACACAATTGACTGTGACTCGATCTCCATCCTGAATGTAGATGGTGCTGGCTCTGGCAAGGACTCTTCATCATCCTCAATGTCATACAATCCCACTACGAATCCACCCTCCTCCATAGCCTGCCTCTCCAAATTGTAGATCTCATCCTTTGTAAACAATGGAGACTGCTCGTGTGATGTCCAATCATAGTAAGTATCTATGTCATCCAAATCAAGTGGACCAACTAGTGTTTCCTCTACCTTGTGTGCAACCGAAGGTTATATTGCACAAAGACAAGGTCATTGAAGCATTTATACGCTAACTTGTTCCTCTTCTTTTGTGGATGGCCTTGAACAAGCTCCAATTGTGCTCACAACTAGATGAACTACAAGGCTAGGATAAGATTCGGAAGGCAAGCCTTTGCAAATTTGGGACATTTCAACCTCAATTTTACCACCAAGCATCTGCAAAATAAAATATTGAAGAGTTAGAAAGCAAGGTGAAAACATATTTTAATTTTTATCTACTTATCATGCATGTGAAAGACTCCAAAATCCCAAATATTTATTTTGTGATCTTTTTTGCATCCTCTCCAACTAGTCTCACCCAATCAAGTTTTCCTATGTCCTCCAAAAGAAGGTCAAGGACACGTGCTGCACAAGGAGTCCAAAAAAGTGTACTATATTTGTTTTCGAGGATCATTCCTATTGCCAAATATGCTTTTACATTTTTCGTTATGATTTGCACCACATTATCAATTCCCACCTCCATTACAACTTGCTCTAACATTAGAGCCAAAGTTTCAACAGTCTTCACCTTGTTGGAGGCATCCACGGATTTAAAAAACACCACATCATCCTTGCAAGAAACCAAAAAATTAATGATGGTGCGGTTTTTGTTATCTATCCATCCATCTTAAAGAATGATGCAGCCACATTGTTTCCATTGTGTGTTTTTCTCTTCCACCACTTCTTTTGCTCTAGAAACTGCATTTGTAAGCAACCTACAAGTATTTAGGAAATGCTATTATAGAGTTTCTATAAACCTAGATGCAACAAAGAGAAGATAAAATGGTTTTTAAAAAAATAGAAAAAGAAATTTGAAAACTTACCTTGAATCTGATTTTGCTTTAAAGACCTCTTCAAATTTGATAAAAATTGATCTAAATCCTTGCAAATCACCTTTCAAAACCTTGGAAGGTTTTTTTTGGCCCAGCAGCAAAATACAACTCACAAAATGCAAAATGGTCTTTTGTTTTGATGTCAAAACTAAGTATGCAGCTGTGGCTGATATTTAAAGCACTTATCGCCAATAAATCGGCGATAAGCTGGCCAAAAATCACCAACTTATTGGCGATAAAGTGTGGCAATTTATCACCACCTAGAACTTATTGCAATAAATTGTCTTATCATCGATAAGTGCATCTATGCCAAGAACAACCTTGCAGTAGGGTTCAAAAGGAATATTGTCCTTGATTTCCAATGATCAAAGAGGCAGTATGATAGCAAACATGATGACCAATGATGATGTGATACGATCCAACTTGGTGTTAATAATACTAGAGTAAGCCAAACTTCTAACTAATGATGCGAGTTTTGTTCCACTACAACATACAAAATCAAATACTTAGTATTTCGAGATGAAATACCAAATTTCCAACTCTCTCTTGAATAAGGATGCTCATATGCTAAACAATGTAGATGAATTGTGTGACCAAATGATGTAATGTTCCCAATTTTAGTAAATTAAATTTTATTAATTATGGGTCCCAAAATTTAAATAATATTATAAATGGACCTTTAATTGATAAAGGGGGGCCCATTTTTTTTATTGTTGTCTGTAAGTATTTGCTGTGTCGGCTTTCTTTTGTAAGGGTCCCGATTGATTTAGCTTATCTCGGGCCCATTATTTCCTTTTGGCATAATTTAAGTTGTCGCCGTCGGCTCTTTTGTGCACCCTCGGGAGTTTTCCCCGATGGGTATTTATGCTCGGCGTGTAGGATAGTTTTCATATGTTGAGAATTTATATTTGATTTGTATTTGCAAATTCCTGTTGGGATTTTGCTGTTCGCCATTTCGGAGGTGAAAGACCCTCCCTATTTGGTACTCCACAGTTTCGGTGGGATTCAACCCTCACCCTATTCTGCTTATTCTGCTTGTATCGGATCTGGCAAATCCGAGGCTCTATCAGTTAATTCAATAAGATCTCCTTGGCAAATATATTTGGCTTGCAAGTGTTCTGTGCCTGCGAAATACATACTTAATTGTCGACTCAGGAAAGGGAACATCACATTATCATTTCGAGTTCCATCCGTACTGCCACACCAATCCCATCCATACTGCCATGCCAATTCCATTTCCATCCGTACTGCCACGCCAATCCCATCCGTAGTCCACGCCAATTCCATTTCCATCCGTACTGCCATGCCATTTCCATCTGTACTACCATGCCAAATCCCATCTGTACTGCCACGCCAATACCATCCATACTGCCACGTCAATTCCATTTCCATCTGTACTGCCATGCCAATCTCATCTCTACTGCCACGCCAATCCCATCCGTACTGCCACGCCAATTCCATCCGTACTGCTCTAAGCCATCACCGTACGACCTTGCTACCCTGTACACAGGACACTCTTCACACCGTACGGTCACCACAGTCACCACCGTATGGCATCATCCCCCTCCCTACCATATGGCTCCTACCACCGTACACCTCTGCACTCCACCGTACGACATTCATCTCCATACGGCACACACCCTTCCACCGTACGACATCAATTCCCGTACGACCGGACCCACTTCGTACAGCGTCCAGGACTGCCTTCCGTACGACCTTCATCTAGTTTGTTGTACGGTATTCAATTTGCTCCTTCGTACGGCCTTCCTTACTGTACAGACTCATCCACCGGTCTTGTTCCACATCCTTGCACATCTGTACGTCACCCTCAGCCTCTCCCTCTCGGTACGAACGGGTTAGATCGCATCCAGTGGGGCTGTGAACGGGTTCGGAACATTACAGTGGTATCAGAGCTGGTGATCTTGCCAGCCTGTTGGGATGATTGAGAGATTTTGGGATTCAGATCACACCATGGCGCCCAGCAGTGACGGACAGTGGTGGTTGAACGCACTACAAAGGATTAGCAAAGAGCTCAGCGAGGGTATTGATCTTCCATTAGATATATTGGAGGTATGTTTGAGTAAGGTTGACCAATCACCTTCAAGATTTATACAGAGGATCCTTTCTCCAATTAAGGATGCCTTAAGTCAACCCAAGCTTTTGAGACACCATGACAAGGAAATGAAGTTGGCAGTTGCAGCATGTCTTAGTGAGATTTTGAGAATCTGGGCTCCTAGAGAACCGTATGATGACAACACCATGATAGAGATATTACATTTGATCGTTGACAGCTTTCAGAGTCTTGATGACTTCAGTGGTGACCCTTTTGGTAGGAGATCTACAATATTGGAGAATTGTGCAAATGTCAAAGTAACTAACCTCCTCTTAGATCTGGAGTTGCAAGACTTGATCCATGATATGTTTCATCACTTCTTGGTCACAATCAAGGAATGTCATGATAGTAAGTTTTCGGGTGCTATGGAGAGCCTTATGATTTCGTGCATTGAAGAGATGGATGAAATATCCCAACCTATCATATCTATGTTGTTGGCTGTTTGTAATCTTGAATGTGTCCCGTCTATGGCAGCATGTAGATTGGTCAGTAATGTATTCAAGCATTGTGAAGAAAAACTAATATCTCATTTGCACAAATGGGAGAAAGTTGATGACAACGATAAAGGTGACGCTTTACACGAGGCTATGTCTGCCACCGAGACTGTGTCCGTTGCCATGTCTGTCGTCGAGGCCGAGGCTGTGTTTGTAGCCGAGGCTCTGTCCGCCACCGAGACTGTGTCTGTCACCGAGGCTGTGTCTATCTCTGAGGCCTTGTCTGTCACTGAGGATGTGTCTGTCGCCGAGGCTGTGTTCATCGCCGAGGCTCTGTCTGCCACTGCTGTGTCTGCTGCCAAGGCTCTGTCTACCATTGAGGTTGTGTCCGTCGCCGAGGCTCTGTCCTTCGTCGAAGCTCTGTCCGCCGTCGAGATTGTGTCCGTCGCCAAGGCTGTGTTTGTCGTCGAGGCTATGTTTGTCGCCGAGACTGTGTCCATTGCCGTGTCTGCCGTCGAGGCCGAGTCTGTGTCTGTAGCCGAGGCTCTGTTCGCCACCAAGACTGTGTCCGTCACTGAGGCTGTCTATCTCTGAGGCCTTGTCTATCACTGCGGATGTGTCCGTTGCTGAGGCTGTGTTCGTCGCCGAGGTTGTGTCTGTCGTCGAGGTTCTCTCTGTCGCCGTCGCCACAATGACTCTATCCACCATCGAGGTTGTGTTTGTCCCTGAGACTCTGTTCGTCATCACTGCCTTGTTTACAGCCGAGATTTCTTTCAAATCGAGATTCCCTTAGGACAGAGATCCCCTTCTGGCCGAGATTGCCTTCGGGTGGAGATTCCCTTTGGGCCGAGATTGCCTTCGGGTTGAGATTCCCTTTGAGCTGAGTTTGCCTTCGGATCGAGATTGCCTTCGGGCTGAGATTGCCTTCGGGTGGAGATTCCCTTCGGACCGAGATTACCTTCTGGTCGAGGTCGAGTTTCCCTTCTGGCTGAGTTTGCTTTCGGATCAAGATTCCCTTCAGGCTGAGATTGCCTTTGGGTTGAGATTCCCTTCGGATCGAGATCCCCTTCGGGTCAAGATAGCCTCCGGGTCGAGATTCCCTTCAGGTCGAGATTGCCTTCGGATGGAGTTTCCCTTCAGGCCAAGATTGCTTTTCGGACGTCTCGCAAATTTACCTCCGGGCAGAGATCACCTTCAGAACATTACAATGTTGTCGGCATCAGCATGTGTGTCTGTGCCCATGCTAGAAGAGATTGTTGAACATGAGGGTGTGAAAGATTTCATGGGTTGGCGTTGTTGGGATCCTGGTGAAGGGCATGGCAATAGTTATACCAGAGTGATGCAGTTAAAGCTTGATGACGGTTTACTCTTCCCAACTAAATCCAACTATGTGCATATGGTCCAACAACAGCACAAAGTTTCCAATGGATATTGCTACCAACGTTTGCGCTTGGCTTGGGATTTGAGCATCGATGAGTTTGATGTTTGGTTTCATTGGGATCCGGGTGACTTTGGGCATGACAACAATTATATCAGAGTGGAGCAACGGAAGCTTGATGGAGAGTTACTTTTCTCGCTTTCTTCCAAGTGCATGGTCATGTTACGGCTTGAGAGTTCGAGTGAATACAGTTATCAGTGTTCGTGCTTAGTTTGGAATCCGGGAGTATTGATGATGGATTGCTTGAGGACAAGCAATTTTTGGGCGGCGAGGATTTGTAATGTTCCCAATTTTAGTAAATTAAAGTTTATTAATTATGGGTCCCAGAATTTAAATAATATTATAAATGGACCTTTAATTGATAAAGGGGGGGCCCATTTTTATTATTGTTGTCCTTAAGTGTTTGTCGTGTCAGCATTCTTTTGTAAGGGTCCCAATTGATTTAGCTTATCTGGGGCCCATTATTTCCTTTTGGCATAGTTTAAGTTGTCGCCGTTGGCTCTTTTGTGCACCCTCGGGAGTTTTCTCCGACGGGTATTTATGCTTGGCGTGTAGGATAGTTTTCATATGTTGAGAATTTATATTTGATTTGTATTTACGAATTCCTGTTGGGATTCTGCTGTTCACCATTTCGAAGGTGAAAGACCCTCCCTATTTGGTACTCCGCAGTTTCGGTGGGATTCAACCCTCACCCTATTCTGCTTGTATCGGATCTGGCAAATCCGAGGCTCTATCAGTTAATTCAATAAGATCTCCCTAGCAAATATATTTGGCTTGCAAGTGTTTTGTGCCTGCGAAATACATACTTAATTGTCGACTCAAGAAAGGGAACATCACATTATCATTTCGGGTTTCATCCGTACTGCCACGCCAATTCCATTTCCATCCATACTGCCACGCCAATTCCATTTCCATTCGTACTGCCACGCCAATCCCATCTGTACTGCCACGCCAATTCCATTTCCATTCGTACTGCCATGCCAAATCCATCCGTACTGACACGCCAAATCCCATCCGTACTGCCACGCCAATCCCATCCGTACTACCACGCCAATCCCATTTCCATCCGTACTGCCACGCCAATCCCATCTGTACTGCCACGCCAATTCCATCTGTACTGCCACGCCAATTCCATCCGTAATGCTCTAAGCCATCACCGTACGACCCTGCTACCTTGTACATAGGACCTCTTCACACCGTACGGTCACCACAGTCAGCACCATACGACATCATCCCCCTCCCTACCGTACGGCTCCTACCACCGTACGCCTCTGCACTCCACCGTACGGCATTCATCTCCATACGACACACACCCTTCCACCGTATGACATCAATTCCTGTACGATCGGACCCACTTTGTACGACGTCCAAGACTGCCTTCCGTACGGCCTTCATCTAGTTTGTTGTACGGTATTCAATTTGCTCCTTCGTACGGCCTTCCTTACCGTACAGACTCATCCACCGGTCTTGTTCCACGTCCTTGCACATCTGTATGTCACCCTCAGCCTCTCCCTCTCAGTACGAACGGGTCAGATCACATCCAGTGGGGCTGTGAACGGGTTCGGAACATTACAAATGAGACAACCTCAAGGTTCCTTCTTACTATGGACTTCACTCAGTTTTATGATGTGATATGTTGGTTATCACAAAAGGACTTACACTATAAAGCATGGTTGAAAAAACCTGCGATAGAACACAAAATGCGCGATATATCGCACGTCCTCAAGCTCGGCGATTTAATCGCCCATAAATTCAGCTCCGATTTAATGATTTTCGCACGGCAATTTGTACTAGAAAAAATCATGAATTCGCTTTGCTAAAATAGGTAAAAATTGGCGGACAAAGTGATTAGTTTAATAAATATGAAAGTAGGGTTTTTGGTGCTTTTTTCACGATGCTTCCAACATTTTTTTGGAGATTTTTGTTGTCATATCCACGCCGCTCTGGAAAAAGACTCAGTTGACTGATCTGGAAGCCAAAGAAACTCAGGTTGTTGGAAGTTGATGTGTAAAGAGCTTACCTGGCTCTTTGTTGAAGATAATGTTTATTTCTGGATTTGCTTGCAATTTTGTTTTGTTTTTGATAATTTTTCCAGAATTGAATAACATAAATTATACAATTAAAATAATTCTGAATGTTCATCAAATATTTCAAACTAAAGATTTGTCATTTCTCATAAATATCAAATCATTTATTAATGCTATTGGCACCTTGCTATGGAAACATCTGTTTGATGAATTGAATAACATTCAATTATTGATGTCGCAGCATTGAGGAGTAAATTGCAGGCCCGAAGATGAAGATTACTCCCTCTAGAAGTCCACGCAATGCAGCAAATTATCTATGCAGCCTCCAAGGGAAGTGACACAGCTCCCTCAATTTGTCACACAGCCTCAAAGAATAATGCAGCTTACTTGACTGTCCACGCAGCCAATAAAAGAAGTGGTACAGGCCACGCAGCCACAAAGATAATATTGCAGCCCTCCAATGTGCTAAAAAACACAGTCAAGGGCAATTATTTGTTACTTGATTAATAAATTGGAGCTCACCAATTTATTGCGCAACCAGCTGGGAAGATACATCAGCCCTCCTGATAATTGTTTGAAGCTTTGAATGAAAATCGAACCACAATGAGGAATATCTGTTGAAACAACTGCAATTAAATAACTCTTCACAATTTGGTATACATCAACACCAAATTTTATTTTCAGAATCAGAATTGAATATTCAAAATTTCAGTAGCAAAATTCACCATCAACATGTGATGATTCAAATTGCAAAAGTGAGGAATCAGTCCTCAAACCCTAGCCTTTCTTCTCCACTTCTCAAAACACATTTTTATCAAATGATCAATAGATATATGAGAATGAGCTCTCAAGTCCCTTTTTATTCTTTCTTGTGAGAGCTCAAACACAATTCTTACCAATGTGGGATAAATAGATATACTTTTCCTTTTAATAATTCATTTACTCCAAAACTCTAAATTAATACCTTGGCTTAGGCTTCCATGAATTAATTAAATAAATGGCCCCTTCCCATGATGACTCAACCCTCAACTTAAGTGAAATTATAACTTTATAATAAGCCATTTAATGATTTAATAATAATTTGGCCACCAAAATAATAATAACTCCCAAAATACTTATCCTTTTAATATACCGTCTGAAACAGGAGTCACACCTATTATTTCCCCATGTGACCAAATGCACTTTCCAAAAATAGAAAGGGTCCTTCTCGAACAACATCAGGCTTACTATAAATAGTAAACATGGCAAAACTATAGCAAATGAAGTCCGAATGACGCTAAACAAAAGTCAAACCAAAGCATATTGAATCTTGAAGTAGATGCCCACTGAAAGAGACCTTCTGTCCATCCTCATTAGCCTACGAGGGTCACATGATAGGCTAATCCCAAGAGCCTGAAAAACAGGGACATTATAGTCCTCCCTTCCCAAGATTGCTTGTCTTCAAGCAATCAGGAAAATCAGGCAACATCATAGTCCACCCGGATCCCAAGGATGGTCATGAGTAATGTCCCGATCCTCACCATACTCCTGTGAAGAAATCATCAACATCAACAGTACAAACATGAGCAACTGACAAATTGCACTCAATACCCAAACAACTGACATCACTGACAACATCATCTGAAGACCAACTGTAGGTGCTGATGGAGGAAACAACTCAGCGGAACTCAACCCAACTAAAACATCAACTATGACAATACTCGAGTCCCTGTCTAACTGACACTCACACCCAACTGCACTCTGGACATGATAACAACCATAGGTACCTGAATCACTATACCACTCTGATAAACTGTCCTGGGTGTGTCGATACTGCCAGTGGTCTAACTTGCAACTGCCAATTCCATTTGCAAAAGATGGTGCTAACCCATCCCATGATGGATGGTAAGAAACTGGAGCCAATCCACACTTGCGTGAGACCAAATCCTCTACTCGTGGGTCAAGAGAAAAATGATGAGCATACCCCACTGTATAATGCCGGGAGAAAGCCTCAATCTCTGTCAATGGCTCATCATTACCAAACTGGGAATCAAGAGATGGCTCCAATCTTTGACTCTACATAACTGTAGGCTGGATAGGATCCTAGGCGACCCTCTCAGCAAATCCAACAACAAAATCCTTCTCCGAAAGCATTGTAGACAAAGTCTCTACAATCTTCCTCACTTAACGTCGTATAGCGCGAGAGCCCCAAATGAGAGTACCCTCAAATACTCTGTATGAATCCTCCCACATATCTGCACTCTCAAGTAAATACTCCATGAATGACTCAGTGTAGTAGAAATTATACGTGGAAGCATCAACTTGCTCCCCCGCAACCCACAATTGATCCCTCTGAAAATGTGGCACTGCCAACTGCCTAATGCTATCAGCTGTAAGAAATGTAGAAATATATTCGCTTCCAACAGAAGGAAGCGAATCACCATGAGAGCTCGTCCCCACTGATGCTCTCACCTCCTTTGTACCTGTTGCACCCATATCTAGGACGGATGTGTTTGCCACATCATCACGTCCCTCATCCCCAACCGTAGAAGCAAACTCACCACCAACCACCTCAATGTGCAACCGAACTGGGTTTGGGACTGGTGTGGACCGAACATGCTCCAACTTCACGGTCACCTCCTCTAATCGTGACTGTGACTCCTGGATAGCCAACTGGGTACACTGCAATGAGTCCACAGTCACCTCTAACTCATGGGTGAGCTCAACTACCTCCTCTTTCCCTAACAATGCCTCATAACAGGTACTCCCCCACTCCAGAAGGTAATCCTTGTCAGCGACTAACTGTGAATAATTATGCTTCAAGACCCTGACAGCCTCTCGAAGCGCATGAACCTCTGCTATGGAAAAGCTACTATCACCGTGCTCATCTGACATAGGAGCACCCCAACCAGATATGACCAACATTTGACGAATAGCATCATAATGCTCAATAATTGAAGAGATGTCTCTGTCATTCACCTTCAGCTGACTAGACACATGATGCCTATGTAAGCCTTGCCTCCTATGCAAGCTCTCTGTCCCACTAACTGCACTGTGATAGGAAGCTGAATCAGAACTGCTCACCACAAGATGGCTCATACATGAGCCATCGTCCCCGCACAACTTTGCATCCGAGATACAACTACTATGTACCTCAACCAACTCCTCATCTAAAGAAATGGAAGCCCGTGTATCGCTAATATCAGAGAGCCCCAGTGAATCCTGATCCTGGGACTCAACCAAAACCTCCTCGGAGTCATCACCCACTATCTCACAAGGGGTGTCATACCCAGTGCAGCTCATAGCATCATCGAATGTATCATCAGATGTGTATATACTATTTGCATCCACATCTCCTATTAAAGCCTCAATTGTTGACACCTGACTCTGCACACATGACTCAATGTCAGGCTGTACACCAATAATGCTGGAGCATGAACCACCATCTACCGACTCCGCTATATTGCCCAGATCACCAACATCACAGCTAGGTGACTCCATACATGCATCGATTCCATATGAGAAAGCAGTTGCCTCCTACACTGGAGCAACACTACGATAGCTGACATAAAAGTCTCCAATAACAACTCCCTCCTCGGAAGAGTTTGAACACTTAGTGACAACTACAACATCAGCTGCCTCTGAACTAACTGTAGCGACTACTCTGGGAGCCTCAACCCGCTGAAGCTCAGTGCTGCTGTCCACCAATGGTATTGATACATCCACATGTCCCTGTGAAATAAGTCCATCATCAGCACTGCAGATAGGACTAGTAGGTGCCATACTAAATATAGGTACATCTGCATCATGGGCACCTGTTGGGGAAAACTCAAGCTTTCTTCCCTGCAGTCTTGATGTCGGCCTTCTAAAGGCAGAAACCATATACCTCGCTGCCCTCTCAAGTGTCTCTGGATCCGACAAGCTCTCTGCCAACCTTTGTTGATGAAGCTTAAGTTTCTCCATACTTTCCATCAAGGCATTTATTTTTTGTTTTTTTCCCACACTGCTACGTCGACTCTCAGAACTAGGCCTCCTGTATTTGTCCATAGCTAGAAAAAGCAAGAGTGCTGGTCACTCTTAATATAACATCAGACTAAAAATGAATTTCATATCCCACAGGATGGGAGGAAACCGCTTTGATACCACTGTAAAGAGCCTACCTGGCTCTTTGCTAAAGATAATGTTTATTTCCAAATTTGCTTGCAATTTTGTTTTGTTTTTGATAATTTTTCCAGAATTGAATAACATAAATTATACAATTAAAATAATTCCGAATGTTCATCAAATAATTCAAACTAAAGATTTGTCATGTGTCATAAATATCAAATCATTTATTAATGCTATTGGCACCTGGCAATGGAAATATTTGTTTGATGAATTGAATAACATTCAATTATTGATGTTGCAGCATTGAGGAGTAAATTGCAGGCCTGAAGATGAAGATTACTCCCTCTAGAAGTCCACGCAATGCAGCAAATTATCTACGCAGCCTCCAAGGGAAGTGACACAGCTCCCTCAATCTGTCACACAGCCTCAACGAATAACGCAGCTTACTTGACTGTCCACGTAGCCAATAAAAGAAGTGGTACAGCCTTATAGACAGGCCACGCAGCCACAAAGATAATATTGCAGCCCTCCAATGTGGTAAAAACCACAGTCAAGGACAATTATTTGTTACTTGATTAATAAATTGGAGCTCACCAATTTATTGTGCAACCTATTGGGAAGATACAACAACCCTCTTGATAATTGTCTGAGCCTCTGAATGAAAATCGAACCACAATGAGGAATATCTGTTGAAACACTGCAATTGAATAACTCTTCACAATTTGGTATACATCAGCACCAAATTGTATTTCTAGAATCAGAATTGAATATTCAGAATTTCAGTAGCAAAATTCACCATCAACATGTGATGATTCAAATTGCAAAAGTGAGGAATCAGTCCTCAAACCCTAGCTTTTCTTCTCCACTTCTCAAAACACATTTTTTATCAAATGATCAATAGATATATGAGAATGAGCTCTCAAGTCCTTTTTTATTCTTTCTTGTGAGAGCTCAAACACAATTCTTACCAATGTGGGATAAATAGATATACTTTTCCTTTTAATAATTCATTTATTTCAAAACTCTAAATTAATACCTTGGCTTAGGCTTCCATGAATTAATTAACTAAATGGCCCTTTCCCATGATGACTCAACCCTCAACTTAAGTGAAATTATAAAGTTAAATTATAACTTTATAATAAGCCATTTAATGATTTAATAATAATTTGGCCACCAAAATAATAATAATTCCCAAAATACTTATCCTTTTAATATACCCTCTGAAACAGGAGTCACACCTATTATTTCCCCATGTGACCAAATGCACTTTCAAAAAATAGAAAGGGTCCCTCTCGAACAACATTAGGCTTACTATAAATAGTAAACGTGACAAAACTATAGCAAATGAAGTCCGAATGACGCCAAACGAAAGCATACTGAATCCTGAAGTAGATGCCCACTGAAAGAGACCCTCTGTCCATCCTCATTAGCCTACGAGGGTCACATGATAGGCTAATCCCAAGAGCCTGAAAAATGGGGACATTACATGATGAAACTCTTTGGAAGCAAAAAAAATAACAGCAAGTGATTGGAAAAAATGACAAGTTTGTTTCAGAAAGATTTTACACCTCGCGCTTTTTTTTTTCTTCTAATTTATTAGCAATTCGACTTCAAATATTAGATTGTTTTTAAAATATGAATGTATTTATAAATAATAAATCCTATTTACGTTGTGTGGATAGGAATTAAATATTTATCATTTGAATTTATAAATTACATTTACACTGTATTTCGTTTTCTATTTATAAAATATATTTGTTATTTAAATTTTACATTGTATTTAAAATGTACAATACATTGAATTTATAAAATATATTTACACTATTTAAAATATAAAATATTTACTAGATATAAAATACATTTTATTTCAAATTTTTATATATGTGTGTGTAAAAACTATCTATTTTAAGAAATTATATATTTTGAAATGTTCGATAAAAGTGCTGATTTTTTGCTGATTTTTTTGCCGAGTTTTTCAAAATTTTCAGACCATCTGAGTTATTGCCAAGTCCGAGTTTGTCAACTATGCTGCAAAGAGATAAAAGGTTTCTAACGCTAAGAATGTAAGACAATGTTGATGATGGGGTGAGCTTCTAACCAATCCTTGCTTCACGTATCAACTAGACTTAGGAGGGTTCTATCTTCTATGGATGCAGGAATGATTTTCACATTGTCAATATTCATCCAAATACCTTATGAAAGCACAATCTAAATGAACATCTCCAATAGAAGTTAAACACTTGCAGTTTAGGCCCAGACTAACCTTGCATTGTTACTTACAACTAGCAAGTACCAAAAGGTATGGACACTAGCTTCACCATAAATCACCATTCAACAATATCTCCCATTCATCTGCTTCTACCTCTACTTAACATGAAATGAAATCTAATCTAAGTAAGGAATTTGAAGAAACCATGTAACAAATCAAAGCAACATTAAGTAATCCACCATGAAGACCAACAATGAATCATCAATAACTTTGATAGCATTATGGCAACAATTTCACCAAGTCTCCTCCTCTATTTCTACTACTAGCTAACCTTGCCTAACTGTTTACGAATGAGAATGCCTTGGCCTTTTATAGGTGTTCAATGTTTATAGCTGCTCAATTACAATGAAGGGCCAAGATCAATTCAAGATCAAGGGCCAAGATTAATCCTTACAAACCCTAATTAGGGTTTCCATCCTATCAACCAATTACATGAAGGCACCACCCCGTGGGCCAATAAGAAAATTACAATGCTTTTGAAAGCCAATGAAAAAATTGTACACTTGGCATGATATGATTGAATGTGCTGGAACATGTGTGATTGGAATTTTTTGATTTGTAGAAGACAATTGGGCGCCACCTCAGTATCTTTATCTTGTAGACTTGATCAATCTTTTGGTGATGAGAAAATATCTCTTGATACTCAACATTGTTAAGCTCTCTATTGTGATGGCATATTCCCAAATTGCTTCATCTTCTCAAATTTTCTCCATCTTCGTTCTTGGATATTTTCTTATTGCCATGATTTGAACTTGATTGTATTTGCAGACTTGAATCTTGAACTTGAAATGATGAAGTCTTCATGCACTTGGATCTTTCAAAGTAAACTTGGATTTCTGGAGGAAATTCAAGTTGATGATAAATTTTCTCTTGATTTTTCTCTCCATGTTCTTTGTTTTCTTGGATTCCATCTTGATCTTGATCTTCAAATTTGCACTTTGATAATCTGAATTGAACCTTCTCCTCATTTGAAGTCCTCAAGTTTGAGCCTGCAACATCCATGTGTTCTCCTAGCTTCTCCTTCAACTACGATTACCTTGCTAAATAGAGGAGAAAAATGCATTAAGTTCATGAAATGATGAAATGAAAGAAATCTGAATGTTTTCATAACATTACATTGCATCAACATCAAACAAGGAGGCAAAAAAAAGCATTTTCTCAAGTTTAAGATCCTTCTTGCAAATTTTGAAATGAAATCATATTAAAATCTGGAAAAATAAGCAAGTTTTCTAATATATCATGCCCAGATTTTACTTTTCTCACCCTCCTTATCTCTGATTTTTTAAGGAAATCTTCTCTTTTATGTACAAAAATTGCTTGCCTTTTGAAGGATCAAAATGGTTGGCAACTATGAGGTTGTTGTTCTCACAAGATAGCTTGCTGCCCTTTCAAGATGATTTATACCTCCTTTAGATAAATCGCTGCCAATTTGGGAGGTAATTTGCTGACTATCTGCAGGGGTGATTTAACTTTGATTTGGTGTTGCAAATGAATCCTTGTCTTTCCCTTTGTATAGATGACTTGAGACTTGAAAAGGTACGTCTATTCATTGGGCCGATTGGCCACCTTTTTAGGCCAATTAAAATCATCTAAGTTTACTCCTTTTGCTTTCAAACATGGGCTGACTTGAGGTGAGTGAAAAGGCATCATTTTGGTTTATTTAAAGCCATAGCTGCACCCCTCTTTGACGTGTTTGAACGAGCCCTATTCTTGGGCGGAATTAGAGGGTGTCAAGGGATTAGAATCCCAAACAGAGGGCGGAATCCGCCCTCTTCTTGGGACAAATTTTGTGACTTTTTCATGAAACTCGTACCATTCCCGTTGCCTCTCCTACTTCATTTCGTCTTCGCTTCCTTCTTCGATTTTGGATTGAAATTTGGAGTTTTAAAGATCAGATTGCTTTGTTTCTAATTCCAATTTGATTCATTATTTCATCCTTGCTTGTCAAAATGTTGTCTCCATTTGCATTTGTCATCGTTTTCATTCTTCACCATGCGAATTAGGAGCAAAAACATGTTTCTAACACTCTCAATACATGGCGGAAATCAAGGTATTGTTGGGATTTTGCCCCTATCAAGGGCGGAATTTGAAGGTCTGTTGGGATTTTGGAGTCCCAGGAGGCAGGCTGATTCCGCCTTCCTCTTGGGACTATCACTTTCATCAATTTGTGCAAAAGTTTGGTCATTTCAATTGCCTATCACCTCCATTTCACATAGTTTGATTGCAATAAAATTGGACATGATAATGGTTAGAGGATTTACTTGTTTGATAAGGGGTGGAATTTCAGCCTTTATTGGGAATGGAATCCCAAACAGAGGGCAGAATCCGCCCTCTTCTTGGGATAAATTCCTCATTTTATCCTTCGATCATACCAATTTCAGACTTGCAAACTCTCTCATTTCTTTACCTTTTAGTTTCGATTGATCATGCTTTTTCCATCTTCCTTTCATCACCCTCTTGCCTTAATGATTTTGCTTTCCAACATAGGGTGGAATTTCCATGGTTCTTGGGATTATGAATCCCTATAGAGCAGCAGATTCCTACACCTCACTGGGATTTGCAAACTTCAATTCTGCATGTTGAACTGGATCATATCTTGCTCTTTTGTGGGCCTCAAATCATTGCTTTCAACCTTAAACTCTTTTCTCCTCTCAACACTTTGGATTAGGCCATTGGTTGCCAAGAAAAGGGGCAGGCGGAAATCAGACCCCTGTTGGGATTGGAATCCCAGTAGACAGGTGGATTCCCTCATGTTCTTGGGATATCAACTCTTGTCATCACCATTGACAACTTTGCCTTGTGAATTCATCAATCTCATCCACTTTGGTTCTTTTGGTTTCAAGCACATGTTTTGCCTCACATTGATCGGATTATGCTCTTACTTTGGGAGTTTTGGCGGAAATTTCATGTTGGTTGGGACTGAAAATCTCAAGAAGGGGGCGGATTCCATCGCTTCCTTGGGATAAATTCTCACTTCATGATTTCATCTTTACTTTGTTTCACACCCATTCATCCCACTCATGTTCACAATTTGACTCCAAAATGGTGTTTTTTTGCATCGAGGAAGGAGGGCAGAATTTGAGGGTGTGTTGGGACTGAATCCCAAGGGGCAGGTGGATTCCGCCCTGCCCTTTGGGATTTTACCTCATGTTCTTCATTTCCAAACTTAGTCATTTTTATGCCTTCCCAAGCCCTCTCCATGCTTGGTGATCCCTTATTTGAAATGGAGTTGTGAAATGCTGTTGTTTTGGCCTCCAATTTTCTTCCACCTAATTCCTGATCTGAATGTTGGTATCACACACTCGTGCATCCTTGTCTCGCTCTCCCTACGTCAACTCGCTTGAGGAAGACTTCACCTTTTAGCTTAGAGACCTGATTGACTTCATGCTCTTTCTTTCTCTTTCTGGCTTGGAGGCTTGAAAATGTTGCCAACTAAAACCATCTAAGACCACTACAACTACTGCTAAAGCAAAAAGAGGGGTCCCCATTTGCAATGGGACGATGGTGTGAAAACCTCACAACATTAACCTATATGTAACCTAATCTTTTGCAACTAACTTTAGGGTCATGCGTGTCACATGTTTTCTGCTTTAATAACCTCAGTGTACATTATGATATCATTGGCACAGATACATAACTCGTGTTCAAGGAGGAGACATGATATTGGTTAGCCATTGGCTTTATTTATATAAAATATAATTAAGGATCTTATAGCAACTATAATATCATTACCAATAATAGTTTGGGTCACAGGGCATTATTTCTTTTGCTATTTATTTTTCTATTTTGTGTTATTATTCTGAATACTCTCTTTCATAAATTGCTCGTCTAATTTTATACAATTTGCTGGTCAGACAGGGATTCAATTTGGCAGCTTATAGGGATAATGGTCAATTCATTTTCATAGATGGACTTCACCTTGAGTGCAAAGGTATGAATTAATGAGCAGATGTATTTCAGTGCGCTTGGTTTTAAATAAGTTTATTTCTAATCTCTTGACCAAGGGCTTTGATATTTTCACAGTTGCTGTTTTTATAAACTATCAAGGTATAGAATCTTATATCATGTGGATGTTTGTTTTTGTATAAAATGTTGAAGGTAGCAATGGAGCAATGACAGAGAGTGCACTTATTGAGCTTTACAAGAGCATACACCAAACCTTGCATGGTTGCGTTTCTCTTGAGAGAAATATGGGGTGCAATTGTATTGTGATTGATGATGTATCTCTTTTGGAGATTGCTGCACATGGATCAGAGGATTCTGTGTTAGATTTTCTGCATTATTGCCGCATTTTATCATTAGAGATGGTTGGTTAGCCATGCCTTGAAAACGCATCTATTATTATTATTTTCCTTCAAAATTTCATATGTTTCTAATTGCATTTAAAATGCCTTGCCACCAGGGTTGCTCTCTTGTTCTTCTCTCACACCAGGACATTTATGCAAGTCTGAGTGATCCAAGATTCATTAAGCATCTCGAATATTTTGCAGACATTATGATAGATGTAGAACCTTTAAACTCCGGGATCGCAACTGATGTACATGGCCAGGTATTTTGAAATATTCAGTAAATATTATCCATTTGGTTAAAGTTTGTAATTGTTAAATTTGAGATCAAGAGTAAATGGCTTTTAAAATTTTCTTATATAACCTAGATATATATTATGATGATATACTTTATTACTATGATACTGAGATATGACAATATCGTTCTTTGAACAATATATTCTTCTTCACTGCTGTACATAGCTTTTTCTTTTTCTTCTCCGTACTCAGCACTTGTTGATTTCGGTATAGATTATTTGTCTTACAAGAATATCACTGAATTCTTTTATATCAATATTGATCTACAATTGATATCTAATATGGAAACTCAATATTCAATATTGATATCAATATCAATATAATTAGATTGCTGTTTAATATGAATTGGCTGTCGCTGTTACATGCTGCATTACTGTTCTGCCGTTGTCTGTATTATCTCCTGAATTCAATATTCACTAACGTTTATATGGGACTGGGAGAGTAAAAGAGGTCACGTCTATGAAAGACATGACTCTCTGAGGAGTCACGCCTTTCATAGGTGTGGCTCTTTATACCACTGTCCACTCACATTAGCATCGTTTAAGTTGATGCCTAACACTTACGGTGATTAATACCAGTTTCACTTTAATGTGTATCGACAGTAAATATAGTTGATAGGTTATGAATATAAATTGATCATAATATATTAATAATAATTATTATCATCATTAATAATAATGATAATCATTATTATTATTATTATATTATAGCAATAATAAAGATTACAATAAAATTATATATATATTATAGATATCAATAATAATAATAAACATTTAGTTATACATATAACTCACTATTATTATAACTATTTATTATTATTGATATATATATATATCTCACAATTTATATATTAATGTATGATCAATATTTTATCTGATCTGTGCTACAAACATCAACAGTAATTGCACTGTGTGATTAATCAGAAATTTATTTGCCGAAAGCTTTTCTATATTTTTGTTCATATAACACATCTTAATACAAAATCAACTGAAAAACCTATGACATTGTAGGTTGTTGAATTTCTAGTCATTCTTTGGACAATCTTAAGTTTTTGCACAAAGTTTGATTGTGCCAAACATGTTTCAAAATTAGGTAATGTATTTGAGATGCACTTATCATGTAGCTTGCCTTTTGTTAACAATGAAGAATTGTTGTTGTTGATGATGATAAGGCTTTATAAATAGAGATAATCTTCGAGTTCACATGTATTGACCTCATGATGTACTTATACAATCTCTATAGGAGTTCACCACCTAACAAAATGGGCTACACTAAGAGACAAAAATCATACTTAAATACAAAACCTAAGTATTGGGAAGTCCTGAGAGTGCAACTGTTTCCCACTTTCAGGTTATAGGCAAAGTGCTGATCATAACACTGTCATTTGTGTTGTGCCAATGATCAGAACCAGAGTGTGATGTCAAGAATGGTTCGCTTCTATAGCATTACAGAACTGAATATTGGGTTTACCATACATAATGCAGAACTCTCTATTGCTATCTATGGGAGGAAGCATAAACTTATTAAGTAGTGTAAATTGGTTTGCTTTGTATAATATCTTGTTTGACACATAGTAATCTGGAAAAGGCTTGTGATGTATTATTGATGAAATCTGCAGAGCTTCTAAAATATATTTGAGATGAGGGTTGGATCAATATGAGATTGTTTCATAACTATTCTTGCACGTGCCTTGAATATTGTCCAAGTGGGGAGGGTGATGGCGGAATCGGTTATCCTCTACTTGATTGTTAAAAAGCTGTTGCAAGTGCAAGGCACTTAATTTTTAGATAGAGACATTGAGGATGAGTGGTGATATGTTTGATGTATTTTTTCCGCCGAGAACAATTGTCACTATTGAAGTACTGATTTGTTTTTGGAAAAATTGTTAACAAGTCCTTGCTTTTATAAAAAATGTTAGAAGTCCTTGTTTTTGGGAAAAAGTTAGTGTGCTGTACAATAGGATGAGAATGTACAATTTTTTTTCTCTTTTGGAGATTAAAAGGGACCATCCAAAAAGGAGTATTTTACTATTATTGAGCAAGTCCTATATATTTGCAACTTGCGTATTTCTCATTCATCTTTGCTAACATGCCTGCTAAGAGGAAGCATATGGTTCAAATTTCACATTTTAATTTAAACTCCCTATGCTACATCTAGGATTTCCACTACGTTGGAATTTTTCAAAGGAGTAATGGCATCCCAAAATTTGAAATAAGTTGCAAAATTGGACCAATATGTTGCTTACTTTGAAAGCATGTACACAATTGTTTAAGTCATTCAAATATGTACCCCCTCTCTTTCTCTCCCTCTCATTGCCTGATCTTCCCTCCCCCAACATAACTCATCTCCCCCATCTCAAGCCATTTGAGAAACCAGATATTGAGATATTCAGAATAGAGTTTTGTTTTTTGGAGAAGCACCTCTTTCCATTTAAGTTTTCCCCAAGTTAAATGGACATGGTTTCCTTGCTCTAAAGAAAAGGAGGCCTCAATATTAGGAAAATCCTCCCATTTGACCATTCATTTAGTATGAAGCTGGCCCGGAGAATACTTAATGGTCCTAACACCATCACCCAAGAAATCATGAGAATTTTTAATACACACATTATGAAGTTGGCCCGGAGAATGCTCAGTGGCCTTAACACCATTACCCAAAACATCATGGTTAGAAAATATAATTTTTTTTGTTAAATAGAAATAGTCAAAACAAATGTACCTCTCTTGTAGGAACTACCAAACTTATTCAAGTGGTTTAGCAATTAGCATCTTAATGAACAATTCACTTGACAAATAGGGCCGGGAGGTATAATAAGCTTTTGGATGGATATCTAAAATGGACACTTCTCTCTCTATCTTTTGGATGCACTAGAACTGCTAAACACA
This sequence comes from Chamaecyparis obtusa, assembly GCA_027943335.1. Lineage (NCBI taxonomy): Eukaryota > Viridiplantae > Streptophyta > Pinopsida > Cupressales > Cupressaceae > Chamaecyparis > Chamaecyparis obtusa. The sequence goes on from BSBK01009756.1 coordinate 132,367, forward strand.
TTAGTTGCTAATGAGATACATCATTTCAACTAGGCAACTTATATATATATATATATATCACTTATTATTATTATAGTCTGCTCTTCTTCTTAATGTCCTTTTCCTGTTCGACGATATTCTTATTATCTATCCCCTTCCCTTCACAATCCTCAACTCAATTTGTATCTCTTTCACCCATGGTTATAATTTGAAGGGATGCACTATTTTATAGAGAATTACAACTCTTGATTAGACGTATTTGTTGATGTGAGTTTTATGCCACTACAACATGCAAGATGAAACACTTAATGTTCTAGGATGAAATGCCAAATATCAAATCCTCTCTTGAATAAGAAAGTTCATATGCTAAACAATGTATATGGGTTGTGTGATCAAATGAGGTAACCCCAAGGTTCCTTATAGTTGTGGACTTTCACTCAATTATAATGATGTGATATGTTGGGTATTACAAAGGAACTTACGTTGTTCATTCAATGGATATCAACTACTTCAAACACTTCCAACCAAACAAACTGCAAAGGGATAAAGGGTTTAGAAAGCTATTCTACTCCTAGAATGCAAAAGATGATGAATGCCTTCGTGATCCTACTAGACTTAGTTTAGCCATCGACATCAACCAAGCTAGTGCAATCTCCTAAGGTAAATGTGAGATGTTCAAACTATTACCTTTCCATTAACCCCATCCATTGATGCATATCAATGTGCAAGCAATAATCGAAGTTAAGCTTATGAATATATTAGTTAACCACACAAGGAAAACTTACAATCAAAAAGCAGCTAGTGGTATGGTTTGAACGAGTTCGACAAAGATGTATCCAAAATATCTTCCATTCAACTAAACACTACTTCTAATCAATATGAAATAAAATCCCTATTCTAAATGAGGAAATGAAGAAACTATGCAATACTCCAAAGCAACACAAGTAATCCATCATGAAGACCAATAACGAATTAGCAATTACTTTGATAGCATTATGGCAACAGTTTCGACAAGTCTCTCTTACAAATAAGAGGAGTGGGGGTTTATAAAAGAGCCCCAATTACAATGAACGACTAGTATTAAATTGAAACCAATGGCCCAAATTAACTCAATAGAAAACCCTAATTAGGGTTGCTACAAACATTAAATGTATAACCAATAACAATGAGGCACCACCTTGTGGGCCAATGAGGAAATTCAAAAGTAGGAGAACCAATAGGAAGATGCTTAGTCATCCAACAAATCATCCTCAAGAATATGTATGCCTCTTTCTCTTGCAATCTTTATTTTAATTTCACTTCCTTATCCTTAGGAATTCTTCACTGTTCTTGGAATTCTTTCTCGTAGATGTCTAGACCTTGTGGTAGCTGAATTCTTTGCACTTGGACTTTCATTGTTTGGAATTCCTTGTCTTCTCCATCTTCAGACTTGATCCCCTTGATTTGTGTAATTTATTCATTTTCCCTACTTGTGAATCTTATTCTCGATCCTCTTGAAGTGGTTAAATCTCCTTCGAACTTGATCTCTTTGAGCCAGTCCCCCTTCTTTTCTTGGGATTCCCAATCATCTTCATCCTCACGGAGATCCTCTTGATTGAACCCGTCCCTAAACTTGGTCTTGATATCTTTAGCTTCATGTTGATCATAGTCTTGTAAATCTTTATGTTCGTTAATAAATGTTTGATGATGACAATCTTTCTCATTTGTAGACCTTTCCTCCTTGCATAGTTTGATCATCCTTATGTGGTGAAGTCTTCCTCTCCCATTGTTTAGGACATCCTTGATACCATAGTTTAAAGACTCGGACTCGCCACAGACTCACGAAAGGACTCGCCAAAAGGAAAAACAGTAGTTTTACATAAAAACAAAAAGAAATTAATACATTTAAAGAACATAAGAGCCATAATTGATACATTACACATCTCATATGAATCTCAAACACTCAATATATGAAACATCCTCATAGTTGCAAACTTTAAAATGTATAACAACATCATAAGTTTATAAATGTTTACAAAATTAGATATAATGTAAAAGCGGCAAGCTAAAGACTACATCTTCCTCTTTCTTCTCCTAATATAACTCAATTTTTCACACCTTGAACTATTAGGCATTGAGGTATCTAAAGGAGGAGTTGATTCTCCTTCTTCAATATCAAGGTCCTCGTCTCCGTCATCTTCCATCTCACTAGAATTAGCCAATGCTGCTGCTTCTGCTGCTGCACCTCTCTCTAAATCTGCAATATCTTCTTCAGTAAGGAGGACATCATCACCATCATCTTGTTCATTGATGGTCCAATCACCATATGGATCAATTTCGTCCAAGTCAATGGACTCATGTGAAACACCCTCCACCTTTCTAGTGCGAAGGCGAAGGTTATACGGAATGAAGACAAGATCATTGAGTCTCTGTTGGGTCAACCTATTTCTCTTCTTTGTGTGAATGTTCTCAAATACACTCCAATTCCGTTCACACCTAGAAGCACTACATGGCTGAGACAAAATACGGATGACTATCTTTTGAAGATTAGGCGTGCCGACACCATAATTCTCCCACCATAAATCTACAAAAACACATTTAGAAATATTAGAATTGAGTAAAAAATGTAACTTTGTAACAAATTAACAATCATTATCAAGTTTCTAATTTTTTCTCTTTATTACTTGGTTGTGCGTGTTGACTAGGCAACGTGAAGTCCATGTCAGTAACTCACGAGACAATGTGTAGTGACTCGCCTGGACTTGACTTGCGAGTCCATGGTGAGTTGACTCGGCTTGCCATTGGACTCGTGAGTCCTGCGATTTTTTGAACTATGCTTGATACCTTTATCTATTACCTCCTTGGTTCGGAATCCTTTAGCCTTGATCCCTCATAGGGACAAATTGGAGTCCCTAACTACTTGTCCTTGAATTGAACCCTGTTTGATCCTTGGAAAATTGATGTGAATAGGGACAAATTGATCTTCCTATAATATAGTCCTTATTCTTCAAGCATTTAATCAAGTGGAAAGTCGCCTTGCATAGGGTATTAGGGACACATGAATGTCCTTGTAGCCTAGTCCCTGTTTTGCACACCTTAGTTTCTGAGTGGAAGATCAACTCATATAGGGACTGTGATTTACTCAAGATTCCCTTGATTGTTCCATCCTTGTCCTCCTTGCTTATCGGTGTCTCATGCAATCACTCCTGCAAAAGAAAAGAAGGCATGAAGTTAATGAACTTGTAAGGAAATATGGTTGAGAAATTAACTTCAGGCCCTTAATCCCTTGATTTCACCATTTAATTTGGATTCCATGACCTTGAAAGAATCACTTAGAAAGCTGCAAATGAAACTTAGAAACAAGGCCGAAAAATTAAGTTTGAAGACAAACCAATTTAAGAGCACAAAACAGTCCCTTTGCTACCACAAACTTTGAAAAATCAAAATTTTGAAGCTATGAAATTTGAGAAAGTTTTTGAGGACACGTCTGAAGACATGATCTGCGAATAGGGTGCAATCAGATTGTTAGGACATCAAAACTATGATTGAATTGACTCATTGAACTCCCAAATGCACAGATCAGACTCCCTTACTAATGCACAAACTCTGATTTTTTCTGAGGACAGACCTGCAACATGTCCAGAAAGCCCTTGAAATCAATCCAACGCAATCCCATTATTAACCATGTGGCTTGACAAGAGATGAGGGCACTCAAGGGTTCAAATGTGAAAAACAAAACCCTTTGTCATAAGCCACAAATCTGATTTTCTGAGGACATGTTCTGAAACATGTCCTACTTTGATGATTTTCCCTCAATACCCAGCAAAAAAACCCCCACACACTCAGCAATGATCTCTGATATGAATGGACAACTTGAGAATCTTTTCTGATTTTTTTGAAGAAAATCGTCCCTTTTGGAGAAATTTCAGACTTAGGCCTGAAAACTAATGCATTTCCAGCCTCTTGGTTACTTGAATTTGGTCTTTGAACTATGATTTTGCCCTTCAAAGAGTCAGCAATGAATGCTGATGTGATATGATGGTTGGAAAAAAATTTCTAAATTGTTTTTGTGAAAATCGATATTTAGAGGAAAGTTTTCAGACTTAAGCCTAAAAATTCATGCTTTTGCAATCAGCTTACCCTTTGGATGCTTGCCTTGGAACCAAGAAAATTCTGTTTTTTCTTCAAGCACTCTGATTTTTTTTCTTGACCAATATTGATATCTTCCCCCTACCTGGTTTGAACTACAGCTTTTTCCTCTTAGTTGTTTTGTGGTTGGTTTCTGCTTGCTTCTTTCCTTGATCACCTTTGACTCTTGGAGAAAATCCACTTTTTGCTTTGTATTTTTTTTATTGCTGCTGGAAACTCTTTTAAAGAGAGTTTTGGTTGGAATTACACCCACACAGCCAATGTGGGATTAAAAAAACCACTTTACCTTGAAATCTGTGCACTGGTGATTTTATTTAATTCCCTTTAAATTTTTATTTAATTTCATTTTATATCTGTCAAGGGAAATTCAATTCATACTGGGAGGGATCCACTTTATTTTAATCACATTCAAACTCATGAAATTCAAAGGTTATGAAGATGAAATCGAACCATTTTACTTCCAGCCTGTGGAAGTTCAGATTTGCCAAGGACAGATTTTTATTGTATTTGATCTTGTATGCTGGGTTGATTAAAGTCTTCACCAAGTTCACCAAGGGAATTTCGATCACTTCAAGGATAAATCAGACCCTTGTAAATTTGTTCTCATTCCCCTTATTCATCCCTCAAAGGGAAATTCGATTAATATAGGGACAGCTTGTCACCTCACCACTTCCTTGAATTGATTTCCATGATCCCCAAATAGAAAAATTCAATCATTACAAGGACTGATCCTTGATTGTCTTTAGTCAAAATCCAAGGGAAAATCAGTTGGTTCAAGGGTTAATTCAACTTTCACCTTCTACTTCTTCATTAACTCACATTATCCCTCAAGGGGAAAATCGACTTGCACAAGGACTAGGGACATTTCATGGGTATAGGGACAAGTTGGAATCCATACTATCCAAGTGGAAAACATAGGTGCCTAAGGACAAAGTGGAAATTTCACATGGACAAGGCCAAGTGGAGATTCTTCATCCTTAGGGGCTTTCCTCATTTCAAGCCCAAAAATATTCTTAAGGTTGTACTAGTGGAAAAAATACCTTCAAAAGGACAAAGGGAAAATCCTTGTCCATATTCTTAAGGTTGTACTAGTGGAAAAAATACCTTCAAAAGGACAAAGGGAAAATCCTTGTCCATAAGGAATTTCCACTCCATAATCTTCCCAAAAATTTTTAAGTATAGAGTCCAACGGAAAATTGTGATGTCCCCTCCCTGAATGAAGATTTAACCAATAAGATGATAATATTAAAAATGGATAAATGGTAATATAATACAAATATATAATAATAAATATAATTTATTATTAAAATTAATTATATTATAAATATGGTATAACAATGAAGGATGTAGTATATTAATATATTATGAATACAATAATATTATAATAATAATAATAATAATAATTATAATAATACCATAATTATAATTTATTATATATATAATAATAAAATAGTAAAATGAAGATAAAAATATTTTAAATACATTAGTCAATAATAAATTAATAACATCTAACTATATATCAATATAATATATTAATAACATATTAAACATAATATAAATTATAAATGAATGTAAATCAAATAGGGACTTAGCAAGAGTCGCGACCAAGGGACAAGTCGTGACTCATCCTATCACCCATCGTATATGGAAGACGACGGGTAAAGAAAAAGGTATGGAGGAGCCAGTGGATTATAGACAGGACGGGGTGAACATCGGGTAGAAGGGAAGGGGAGCCTAGTAGGAAAGCCGGGGAGTGGATAGTGAACAACACACAATCTCCAGATGGACACAAGCATCTCCCGATTTCTTGATTGGTCATTTTCTATTTTGTGCAATCATCCATATTGTGAAGACAAGTATGTTTCAGTGAAAAGGTTCTTGATCATTAATGTAGATAATAGACATATCTGAACAATATTGATATATAGGTATTCAATTATTAGCAACTGTTAAATCAAGGAAAACTTATTATTCAAATTTCAATTTCTACTTTTATATATATATATGCAATGCTGGTTCCATATATATCTTTATTCTAACAATGTCAATGTTTATTGCAGGAGTAGAAGAACTGAATGTATGTAAATGAATTAAACTTGTAATTCGACTATGATCAAATTGCAATGAAGGAATATATGAATCTGTGTTGCTGTTCTATGTACTTCACACTTATTGATTTCGGTGCTGGTATTGAACAGTCCGATCAATATAAATATGGTAGTGATCGGTCGCGTCTATGATAGATGTGACTCCTTGAGGAGTCACGCCTATCATAGGCGTGACTAATTGTCACACCTTTTGGTAATACACAGCATTGAAAACCTTAATCGGTTTGACACCGATTCAATACTAATTACGATTAATATTAATGTTATCGGGTTGATACCGATTCAATACAAATTATGACCAATACTAATGTTATCGGGTTGATACTGATTCCAATACCAATTATGATTCAATACTAAGTTTATTGGGTTGATTCAATCATAAAGAAAATCGTATATATTAATATATATATATATATATATATATATATATGATGATGATGATGATAATTATTATTATCATCATATATATATTGATATATATATATATATGTCTCTTTAATCTGATCGATGATATATGCTTTAGTATTATGAATTTCTCTAATTGATATATGCATTAGTAATATGAATTTATTTGATCGTGTCTATATGCAACAACACTCCCTCTTAGCTAGGGAAGATAAAATCATATATATCACATTTCTCGTGATAAGAAGTCTCACATATCACATATCTCATGAAAACAAACATCACATACACGCGATGATAAGAATCACATAACTTGTGAGGTGTCACATAACTCGTGGCACTAAGTATATCACATAATTCGTGATAAGAAGTCTCACATATCTCTTGAAGACAAGCATCACATAACATGTGATGATAAGTATCACATAACTCGTGACACTTAAAGTGTAATGTCCCCATTTTTCAGACTTTGGGATTAGCTTGGTTTGACGACTCTTGCAGGCTAATCAGGTGATCAGAGGGGGTCAGATATCAGAGCCAGTGTTGGGATTCCACTCTAGGGATTTAGTTTATCAGGTCTGCTCTTCGTTTGGGTCAATTCGGTCGACTTACTATTTTTAGTAAGTGGTATTTTGGGGATGGCTAGGATTAGCAAGGTGTCTACACGGAGTGTCGGATGATTCAGGATCAAGCTTCGGGGAATCTCCAGTTTGAGAGACTTACTATTTTTAGTAAGTCTATTTTTAGCAGCTGGCTATTTTTGGCAGTGGGTTATTTCCGACAGGGCAGTTGGCGTTTGAGGCTTTGGTGTCGGGAATGAGTTTGATTCAGTCAGCAGAATTCAGTGGCTTTGTTTTTAAAGTTATCGTTATTAAATTAAAGTATTTTAATTTAGTAACTTAAATACTTTATAACTTTAATGTTATAAAGTGAAATATTCATTTGAAAGCCTTTAATATGAAAAAAGTGAAATTGTGCTTTTTCCGAAAAAGTTATAAGTACAACTCGAAAAAGCACTTTCATTGACCGAATGATTATTTGATAATTTGTTTGTGAGAGAATTCTGCTTGGCTTTAGAAGCTAGGGTTTGAGCTCGATCTTCAGCTTTTGGAGAGAGTTCTTCTGAGATTTGTTGAGTTTGGTCTTCTCCCAGGAGAGAGCTCGTTCTGATTCCGAATTGAATCCAGTGCTGAGGTATACTGGATATGTATGAAGTTATTCTACAGGCGGAAGTTATTCTGGTTATTGGTGAAGTTTTGATTATAGGCAAATTGATTTATTCACAAAGATTTTCGAAATATATTGCTAGGGTTTGGAAATTGATTGGGAATTGTGTTGTGTTCCTAATTCAAATTTTTGGTTACAAATCTGCTGGTGTAAATCTGAATCTATTGAGGGTGATTGGATTAATTCCTTGCTGCGTTAATCTATTAGTGGAAGGCGTATTGAATTATCAGCAAAACCCTTCATGTGCTGCTGGTGTCAACTCCATCCTAGCACGTGAGTTCAGAGTGGAGCCGTGACTATTTAATTTTGGTCACGTGTTGCAAGGGCAGGGTCGTTTGGCTTTGTCTGGACCTGCATTCATTGCTGGAGCCAACCCACGTGAGGAATTTACAGGGTGGCTGCCTTATTCCTTGGTCATGTGACAGTCCATAGGGAAGAGAATTCCATTGTTTGGAAACGTGACTTTGCAAGGTGCAATTCGGTGATATAGGTGCCTCAATAATTTTTCCAGAATAAGTTAATTATATTATTCTGTTTGGATATAAGGACATTACTGATGATAATTTAAGAGGAATCAATTTGTTTGAATTTGATAATTCATGTTTGATGAATATATTTTCGGAAATTGTTATGGTATGAGTATTATTAAAATATAGTTGCAGATATTTCAAATTTGTTATTAAACTTTCAGAAAGAGCCAATTCGGTTCTTCACAGTGGTATCAGAGGAAAGATCTTTCCATCTTGTAAGGGTTATGAAATTAAATAATGACAGGCAGATTTATACCAGGAGGGTACTATACCCGCAGGGATAGAAATTCACCACCTCCTGAAGATAATGAACAGGGCCCACAGAATGAACAGAAAGGAAACAGGGATAATATTGGAAATGATATGGACAGGAGGCCAGAGATGCTTTCAGACATATTGCAGATGGTCAGCATCACGTTGCAACTATATTGCAACAACTTTCAAATACTTTACAGCTCATTGCTTTACCAGGCGCTAGAGATAGAGGTGCGCGTAGTGTTTCAGTCAGCTCACACAGGTCACAAGCTGATGATAGGTGAGATGATGACAGGCGAGTTGATGACAGGCGAGATTATGACAGACGAGATTACAGAGCTAATCATACTGGTACTTATGACAGGCCTCATCGTCCGACATTCTTGAGGCCAGAGTTGGATGCAGTTAGTGTTGAGCCAGAGCCTGCACCATTTGTCGATGACATGGTGGCACATTTTGCAGATTGGGATGCTCTCCCTGAGGCACTAAAAAGAAATTTAAATTTTGACAGATATCTAACACAGAAGCGTGAGCATTCCAGAGGCAGGCCAGCTCCTGACACAAGGCAGAGACCTAGACAGAATGAATTAAAGTAGGCAACCATCAAGTTGACTTTGGACCACTTCAATGGAAGTGGGAAGACTACAGCCAGAGCATTGGTCCACAAGTTGGACACTTATGTTTCACTTCGTCCTATGTCTGAGGACGCTATTCGATTTGTTGTGTTACATTTGGATGGGGTTGCTCATGATTGGTGGTATCATGGGTTAGTGTCTCTGCATCATGATCAGATTGTGCAGTACCAGGAGTTTGTAGATAGACTGATAGAACGGTTTGATTGGAAGGATCCGGAGACCTACTTCCGAGAGTTAGCTCAGCTGAGATAGACAAGTGGTCTTGAGGCATTCATCAACGAGTTTCAGCATCTATTAGTCATGGTATATGACATCTCCGAGAGGAGAGTCATGTTGTTCATAGAGGGTTTGTCAGAGCCGTACAGAGGTTGGGTCAAGTCCCTGGATCCACCTACACTACGAGATGCTATGAAGAAGGCAAGAGATCTTGAGCCTTCTGTTTCACGGGGCAAGTCTACTCCTAGTCCTACTATTCCTCCTGCAGATGAGGTACCTCCACCAGCTGTTGACAGAAAGAAGCCTGCAGGTAGACTTGATGATGCCACGCGAGAGGATTTGAGGAGGCAACTTTGCTATTGGTGCAAAGAGCCTTATGATAGAGAGCATACTTGTGCTATGAGGCCTAAGGGCAGGGCGAATTGCTCTATGTGGGTTTATTCTGGTGAGAGTGAGGCTGAGTCTTCTCATCAGGTTGCTGGTTTTGATACAGAGGAGCAGAGAGTTACTCCAAAGTTTGGTACTAAAGCCAAACTGTCTCCGATTGTGTTGTCCACCTCTATGCCACTACCATCTGCTTTCAGACTGAAGGGTTTAGTGGAAGGACAACCTTGTGTTGCTATGTTGGATACTGGAGCTTCGCACAATTTTATTCATGAGCGACTTGTTAGTCAGTGTGGGCTTCAGGTAGAGGAGTTTGCAGGGTTTGGAGTTAAGGTAGCTGATGGCTACAATTTCACCTGTACCAGGCGCATCCGAGATCTTCCCTTATTTCTTGGCGATTATGAGATGATAGCTGATTTCTATGTGTTCGACTTGGGAGAGATGGATATAGTTTTAGGGATGCAGTGGATACAGGAGATTAAGGAGTTCTGCCTTAGTGTGAGCCCGATGCAGATCAGATTTGAGTACCAGGGCAGAGAGTATGTGTTGCCGGGCATTGCTGATGGGAGTCTACACACTATGTCTTTCTATGCTATAGATGGTGCTGATTCACGGAGACATGAGTCTATACCAGTAGAGCCGATCACATATCACGTCCCTCAGAGTTTACCGTTTTATGGCTCAGATCAGCGGATGGGTGCTGTTCACTTTGTGAACAACCCTTTATTTGATGTGGATGTCAGCATGGCCTATGCCAATCCACCGTTTGAGTTTAGTGATGATCCCTTACAGGAGGTGTACGATCATGATGATGATGACGTTTGGGATTTGAATTGTGCACCTACTCATCAGGCAGATTATATAGGAGGCCAGTCAGGCCTAGCTGATCAGTTTTCAGGGGTGTACATGGTGAGGAGTGCTTGTAGCTTCACATTCGATCCTCACGTTCAGGATGTCTATCAGTCACATAGTTCTTCAGTGCATCCATTCTATGACTGGTATGATGAGTTGATTAGTTCGAAGACTGGGAGTAAGTCCAGTCTGTTGGTTGAGTTACTTTCGTGTGAGTACTCTTGGTTGAGTTTCTCCCACGTGGCGATCCTATTGTAGCATCATTCGTTCGGGTGTTAGAGTACAGATTCTCAGTTATTGATGTTGGTACTGTTGATGATGTTGGCTTCTTCACAGGAGTATGAGGTTGATCGGGACATTATTCATGACTATCCTTGGGATCCGGGTGGTTTGTGATGGTTGTTTGTTTTTCCCTGATTGCTTGAGGACAAGCAATCTTGGGAAGGGAGGACTGTAATGTCCCCATTTTTCAGACTTCGGGATTAGCTTGGTTTGACGACTCTCGCAGGCTAATCAGGTGATCAGAGGGGGTCAGATGTCAGAGCCAGTGTTGGGATTCCACTCTGGGGATTCAGTTTATCAGGTCTGCTCTTCGTTCGGGTCAATTCGGTCGACTTACTATTTTTAGTAAGTGGTATTTTGGGGATGGCCAGGATTAGCAGGGTGTTTGCACAGAGTGTCGGATGATTCAGGATCGAGCTTCGGGGAATCTCCAGTTTGAGAGACTTACTATTTTTAGTAAGTCTATTTTTAGCAGCTGGCTATTTTTGGCAGTGGGTTATTTCCGGCAGGGCAGTTGGCGTTTGAGGCTTTGGTGTCGGGAATGAGTTTGATTCAATCAGTAGAATTCAATGGCTTTGTTTTTAAAGTTATCGTTATTAAATTAAAGTATTTTAATTTAATAACTTAAATACTTTATAACTTTAATGTTATAAAGTGAAATATTCATTTGAAAGCCTTTAATATGAAAAAAGTGAAATTGTAATCACTTAAATATTTTATAACTTTAATGTTATAAAGTGAAATATTCATTTGAAAGCCTTTAATATGAAAAAAGTGAAATTGTGCTTTTTCCGAAAAAGCTATAAGTACAACTCGAAAAAGCACTTTCATTGACCAAATGATTATTTGATAATTTGTTTGTGAGAGAATTCTGCTTGGCTTTGGAAGCTAGGGTTTGAGCTCGGTCTTCAGCTTTTGGAGAGAGTTCTTTTGAGATTTGTCGAGTTTGGTCTTCTTCCAGGAGAGAGCTCGTTCTGATTCCGAATTGAATCTAGTGCTAAGGTATACTAGATATGTATGAAGTTATTCTATAGGTTGAAGTTATTCTGGTTATTGGTGAAGTTTTGATTACAGGCAAATTGATTTATTCACAAAGATTTTCGAAATACATTGCTGGGGTTTGGAAATTGATTGGGAATTGTGTTGTGTTCCTAATTCAAATTTTTGGTTACAAATCTGCTGGTGTAAATCTAAATCTATCGAGGGTGATTGGATTAATTCCTTGCTGCGTTAATCTATTAGTGGAAGGCGTATTGAATTATTAGCAAAACCCTTCATGTGTTGTTGGCGTCAACTCCATCCTAGCATGTGAGTTCAGAGTGGAGCCGTGACTATTTAATTCTGGTCACGTGTTGCAAGGGCAGGGTCGTTTGGCTTTGTCTGGACCCGCATGCATTGCTGGAGCCAACCCGCGTGAGGAATTTACAGGGTGGCTGCCTTATTCCCTGGTCACGTGATAGTCCATAGGGAAGAGAATTCCATTGTTTGGAAACGTGACTTTGCAAGGTGCAATTCGGTGATACAGGTGCCTCAATAATTTTTCCAGAATAAGTTAATTATATTATTCTGTTTGGATATAAGGACATTACTAATGATAATTTAAGAAGAATCAATTTGTTTGAATTTGATAATTCATGTTTGATGAATATATTTTCAAAAATTGTTATGGCATGAGTATTATTAAAAATATAGTTGCAGATATTTCAAATTTGTTATTAAACTTTCAGAAAGAGCTAATTCAGTTCTTCACATAAAGGATGATATGCTTGAGAATATCACATTCTCCTTATACATCCTAGCTATGGTATGTGCACTGACATTACATCACATAATGTCTACCATAACAGATCATGGCACATCCATGAATGATATCAAGTTAGCATGATATCAATATTACAAGATCGTCATCTTAGAATATTCGAATACAAGTGTTCATTTCTAAATGATCGTCACCTTTTAGAGATGAACACAGGGGGTAGAGCCCATAGTCATATATCAACACATATGACAAAAGAAGTTTACACATTAAACTTCTTATATATTTATATATATATCAGTAAAGATTACATGAAAATAAATAGGGCATCCAAATATCCTTAAGTGAGTGATTTTTGGCTTTATACCTGTGAAAATTTCTTTAGGAGTTTTGTCTTCAATATGAGAGTGAGGACAACTATTTTGTATGTATACAACAGTGTCGAAGGCTTCTGCCCAAAGATAGGTTTCTAAATTTTGATCAAGGAGCATGGCTTTAGCTGCTTCTACAATAGTTCTATTTTTCCTCTCAGCAACCCCATTTTGTTGAGGGTTGTAAGGAACAGTGAGCTCCCTCTTAATCCTAGCTTCTTTGCAAAATTCTCTAAAAATGTCAGAGGTGTATTCCCTTCCATTATCAGTTCTTAGGGTTTTTATTTTCTTCCCAAAGGAGTTTGCAGAGAAGGATTTGAATTCCTTAAATATCTTGAGAATCTCTTCTGATTCCTTACATTTGAGGAAGTAGATCTAGGTTTTTCTAGAGAAGTCATCAACAAATATTACATAATATAGAAACTCTCCCACAGAAGGTACAAACATGGGTCCACATAGGTCAGAGTGAACTAGTTCTAAGACATTACTTGTTTTACTAGAACTAATTTGAAAAGAACCCTTAGTGTTTTTGCCTAGGGCACACCCCTTACATGTACCTGAATGATATTGCTTTAACTTAGGTAAGCTAGTGACTAATTTTTCCATGGAAGATAAGGCACGAAAGTTTAAATGTCCTAATCTTCTATGCCATATCTCATTAGAGTCTGCAATTTCATGAATTAGGGCAAGATTAGGTTCAGTACATACCTCATACAAGTAGCCATTTCTATGCCCTATGGTTATAGCTTTCTTGATAGAAGAATTCTTTGGCCATGCCAACACCTTGCTATCCATGAAGGTTACTCTATACCCATTATCCTCAAGTTCAGATATGGAGACTAGGTTCCTCTTGATGCTTGGAACGAAAAGAACTCCGGTGAGTTGGATAGACATGCCTAACTTCAACTTAATGGTGCAGGTCCCAACACCTTTTACAGGATGAGCAAAGTCGTCTCCAATGGTCACCTCTTCATCAATTTCTTCTATCATAGAGTCCAATAGTTCTCTATATCCAGTGATGTGTCTTGATGACCCACTGTCTATGATCCAAGTATTAGATTTGTTGGATACTTGATTAGAGAGAGCAAAGTAGAATGCATGTTTCTCTGAATCATGCTCCCTTTTATTTCTTTTTACTTTGGCAAATGTAGCTTGTTGTTTAATTCTATTTGGACATCTAGGTGCATAATGCCCATATTGATCACATTTGAAACATTGAATGTGAGAAACATCTTTCTTAGATGAACCCTTTTCATGATGGTCCTTCCTCTTCTTAAAGTGTTTCTTCTTTCCTTTCTTGTGAGAGTTTACATTTAACACATGAAGATCCTCATCTATGTTCTTTTGTTTGATCCCTTTCTTGTTTTGTCTTGACTCTTCCTGAAGACAATTAGACCTTAGTTGGTCGAAGTTTGGATATTTAGACCTTGCACTAATGCCTTGAACAAAGGTCTCCCAAGTGTTTGGTACGCCATCTAGTGCAACGAGTGTCAGTTCTTTGCTCTGAATTACATATCCAAGTGTTGACAATTCATCCCTTAGAGCGGATATTCTCATAAAGTATGCATTAATGGATTCTCCTTTGTTCATACTTATATGATTAATTTCCCTCTTTAGGGTTAGGGTTCTGCTAGCATTGTTTATCTCATACGTGCTTTCAAGCGATTTAAACATATGATAGGTAGTCTCATATTTTGTCAAGGTCGGGACTATATGATCTCTAACACCATCAACTATGATCTTCATATCTTTTTCATTTCCTTCAATCCAAATGGATTTTTCGGGATCATTTTCTGGCTCTTCTTTCTCCTCCTTTATGAATGAATCGACTTTATTTTCTTTTAGAATCATTTTAATTCTGAATTTCCATGATGAGAAATTGTTTCCTCCTTCAAGCCTATCCTCAAACCTGATAGCGCTTGCCATAGAAATGTGATATATTATAACTGATATTGAATTTCTCAAGTTTGAGAGCTTCTTGGATCTTCCTTTACCAGAGCTCTGATACCATGTTAAATCAAGGCAAACTTATTATTCAAATTTCAATTTCTACTTTTATATATATATATATATATATGCAATGCTGGTTCTATATATATCTTAATTCTAACAATGTCAATGTTTATTGCAGGTGTAGAAGAACTGAATGTATGTAAATGAATTAAACTTGTAATTCGACTATGATCAAATTGCAATGAAGGAATATATGAATTTGTGTTGTTGTTCTATGTACTTCGCACTTATTGATTTCGGTGCTAGTATTGAACAGTCCGATCAATATAAATATGGTAGTGATCGGTCACGTCTATGATAGACGCGACTCCTCGAGGAGTCCCGCCTATCATAGGCATGACTAATTGTCACACCTTTTGGTAATACACATCATTGAAAACCTTAATCGGTTTGACACTGATTCAATACTAATTATGATTAATATTAATGTTATTGGGTTGATACCGATTCAATACAAATTGCCATCAATATTAATGTTATCGGGTTGATACCGATTCCAATACCAATTATGATTCAATGCTAAGTTTATTGGGTTGATTCGATCATAAAGAAAATCATATATATTAATATATATATATCTTTAATCGGATCGTGATATATGCTTTAGTATTATGAATTTCTCTAATTGATATATGCATTAGTAATATGAATTTATCTGATCGTGGCTATATGCAACAACAACAATAGGTATGAAGGCAACGGATATTAGAGATTAAGCAATATTACAACGTCGATACGAAGATACACGAGTCTTGCGTAGAAAGAGGATTAGTTATCCTATTACAATATCGAAAGGTGTGATTAGCAAAGGAGCACAAGGAAAAGACCAGACATGCCCCATTCATTGCAGCTCTTCATATGTAAAAGCCAATATAAGAATGCTCTATTCGTCGGAGGGAAGGGGAAGGAGAGAACGGGGAATATAGTACAGATCTATATAATACAACAAGAAGCTTAGCATCGTAGTTTCTCTGCAACTGTTAATTATTGTGAAGTGTTAGGACTGTGACAACATACAACAACCACTCGTAAGACAACCGCTACTATCCCTTAGACAAGGAAGATATGTGAATACGGGTGAAGGCAACACTTGATATAAAAATAACAATTTTAATAATCAATATCGATGGAACAGGAGGGATGTCAATCAAAGTCAAGGATTAGTTGAGATTGGTAAAGTAGGATATGGATAACCAAACAAGTTTAATTGGCACTGTTATTTAGACATTTGGGTCTGCGGTAACTTTAGTTTGAAAAGGACATAGGTATCCCACTTTGTGCATTCATTTATACATATGATTATTTAGTCCCAAAATACAGTCTGATGGTGATTCATACAATTTGATTTAAATAACTACTAAGGACAGACAACATTTGGTCCTTAGTGGAATATTGAATACAGAGGAGAGAAAAGAAGGAAATTACATCTACAACCAGGAATTACAAAAATAGATATAGTTTGGTAATCGGGAGCTAGCTAGAATCATATCGTGTCTTGTCGAAGAGGTCCATCTTTTTGTTTAGTGGGAAGTTTAGTTTGCGTGGTTCTCCTATGAGCTAACCTACCATTCCCTCCCAATAGGTTGACCAGGTTCCACAATCAAAAGAATTGGTGCGGTTCTTCACTGGTATGTGGCCTGAATGAATGATACTTGTAATGACCCCTTTTCCTATCGCTTGACTTGAGTTCTATAATTTAATACAAGCTAGGCGTAAATTAGGAAATCATCTTAAAAACTATTAAAATACTCTATGTTAACCATTACTATTCATAAGAAATACACTATTAAAGCTCATAGATTAGATTTGATATTTAGATCTCTAGGATATAGGAATCTTTCTCCTTCTTTACTAAGGTCACTATGGGGTGGAAGACTTATCGTGCTCCGGGCGCGTGAAACAGGCTACAAGCGGCTTCCCTCAAGGCTTAACCCTAGTGTTGGGACAACCGGCATGTGCCCAAAATTACTTCGCCTCTCCCTTCCACAAGCTCCCTACCCTAAGGTATTATAGTAAGGAAATGAGGGATAGACCCCTACATTCTATAATTTAAATAACTAAAATTCTTTATTCAATCGCATCTTTATTTCCATATTTTCTTATACACTTGGAATTTGTGTATATATAAATATATATATAAAATTGAATATAGTAATTACTTGGAATATATATTCTTTTCTCACCGTTATTCACTAACCGGTGTCTTATATTCTCACAAATACCATTTAACAGTGCTGACGTGCACATCACATATTACACGTACCTTAATGCAGCTCGGTGGTACCACGAGACTGCTGTACTTCTTCCTTACCTTCGTTCTAATATTTTCTACCCCTTTTTTCCTTTCTTAGTTTTGAACCCTATTTATATACATTGCTGGTTGCAGGTCATGGGACACGACCCCATACTCAAAGATTAGTATTGTTTAATTTATTCCTATCGGCTATTAGTCGATTATGAATTATATCGTTTACTTAATATTATTAAATATTTATTGATTGGTGTTATATTAGTTAATTTAGGTATTATTAATTATATGACATTGATTAATTATATATATTGATTAATATCATATTAGGTAATATTATTTTATGGGTCAATATTAGTATTATATTGATTGATTAATATTATTAAATTAATGATCTATATTAATTAACAATATTGATTCGATGATATTAATATTAATAATATAATATCTATAATTTATATATGTATATTTTAATTAGTGATCTAGATTAATAATATTGACTCACCAATATATTATTAATATTAATTATTGTTACTCCTAACACAATTAAATAGTTGATTATTGATTAACAATCATATCTATCATTTTAATTATATATTATATCACAACAATATATCATAGTTTGTATTAATAATAGATTTATCTTCAATCTATTTATTTGAATTATTATTGTTATTATTATTAATAATTAATAATTATTAATATTAATAATATTAATATTATATATAACAATTATTGGTATGAATTGATTCTGTAAGGACTCAATAATATTTAAATCGAGTTTACTCATTTACATTGTCAATTAGGGCTCATGACAGTCCGCCCCTCTCAAATTTGCTTGTCCTCAAGCAACGATATATTTGTTAATCAACTATTTAACTATTTATTTATTTATACAATTTCTTATTACAAAACAGGGAATATCACAGTCCTACCCTCCCAAAATTGCTTGTCCTCAAGCAATGTGTCATTTTTGGCAAATTAACTTAAGACAAATTTTCTTTCATCTTCTTAAGAATTAAGACATACGTATTCATACATGGAATAAAATAGTTCAGACATAAGGTATGTACACTTACAAGTAATCATGTTAAAAACCACCTCAAACATGGGGAAAACATATAAAAATCATCATATGAAACCTACACACAAGGCCTGTAATGTACACTCAGGACATGAAGCATCTATTTAAGTTATGAATACACATAAAGCGCAAGTCATACATGGATACACATATGGTGTGTAGCACACATATACAAATTATATATATATATATATATATATATATATACATATATATATACGATATAAATCATACATATGACTACACACAAAGCACAAATCATACACAAGAATACATTAGTGCATATGAATATATGTAAGGCATGAATCACACATACAACACCCATAAGTCATGGTCATACGTACGCAAGGTATAAATTCCAAATATACACAAGGCCAGGATTATGCACTCAAGGCATATATCGCACATCATGGATCACATAAATATATAAGACATGAATTCACATAAGGTTTACACACAAATTCACTCAAGGTATGAAGCATACACGTGAATACATAAATTTACTTAAGTTAGGAAGCATACATATGCACACATCACATAACGCAAGAAGTATCCACATGAATTCATTAAGTCAAGAAGTATACACATAAATACATATGGATTTTCTTAGCATACATATAGCACATGAAGGATACACTTAAGGCATGAAGCATACATGTAGCACGTGAACCATGAAGCAACAATATACATAGGTACACACAAAGCATTATATAAATTACTCACATAATGTGTGAAGTATAAATACAGATAGGGTATGAAGCCATATACATGTACACAAGGCAATAAATATATGTTAGACACTCAAAGGATGAGGTAGCACACTTAATTACATCCCAAACATAAAGACATAAAGAAGCACATAAGTACACACCCAAAGTGGAGCAATAAATACACATTAAATATTTAAGGCATGGAGCAAGCACAAGTACACATATGAAGATAATGCATTTAGCACACTGAGAGTAAGCATATAGTTCAAACCATCAATGTTTACTCATAAACTCAGATTATTCTCTTGTTTCTAGATCAATCAAAAATATGCTTGAAAATATGAAGTATATGTAAAAATGTATAAAGACATAAAGCATACATCAAGTATACACATTGATGCATGAATACACAGAGCATACACATTGAAGACACGAAGCATACACATTGATGCATGAAGACACAAAGTATACACATACACACTGATGTGCAAGAAACAAAGTACAGGTAATACATCTTATTAGATTCATCCTTATTGACGAGTGTCCTAACAAGTCTTTCCTAATCGATATCGATTGTAATGACACCAATCTCTAGGCACTATCCATATACATCAAAATGGTGCCAGTTTAGGAACTTCTATTAGGACCATTTACATTTCATCTTGTACAACTTATTTAAAGGAAGGTAAACCGGTAATGATAAATAAGTAGTATAATTTGTATAAAATATCTCCTGTAGAGATTATAGGAAAATCCTTCTTTCTATCTCATTAAGGTCATCCGGTGTGGGAGAGTTATAGAGTCCAGGTCGCGTGGAACAGACTACACGTGGTTTCCCTCAAGGCTTAACCCTAGTGTTGGGATAACCATCGTGTGCCCGAAATTACCCCGCCTCTACCATCCACAACCTTCTCCGTCGAGATGCCTTAGCGGTGTGGAAAAGTTGAGTTCGTCGGATCTATATTAATACATCCCTCTTTGTTTGTATTGTTCCATGATATTTCTAAGCACACTGGTTACTTGTCCTACCATGGGTACACTTCCCCTTGTTCATTGAGGGGTTTGCATGAACTTAATTTCCACAGGGTGGCAAGATCATGCTCTGATACCACTTGTAATGACCCCTTTTCCTATCGCTTGACTTGAGTTCTATAATTTAATACAAGCTAGGTGTAAATTAGGAAATCATCTTAAAAACTATTAAAATACTCTATGTTAACCATTACTATTCATAAGAAATACACTATTAAAGCTCATAGATTAGATTTGATATTTAGATCTCTAGGATATAGGAATCTTTCTCCTTCTTTACTAAGGTCACTGTGGGGTGGAAGACTTATTGTGCTCCGGGCGCGTGAAATAGGCTACAAGCGGCTTCCCTCAAGGCTTAACCCTAGTGTTGGGACAACCGGCATGTGCCCGAAATTACTTCGCCTCTCCCTTCCACAAGCTCCCTACCCTAAGGTATTATAGTAAGGAAATGAGGGATAGACCCCTACATTCTATAATTTAAATAACTAAAATTCTTTATTCAATCGCATCTTTATTTCCATATTTTCTTATACACTTGGAATTTGTGTATATATATATATAAAATTGAATATAGTAATTACTTGGAATATATATTCTATTCTCACCGTTATTCACTAACCGGTGTCTTATATTCTCACAAATACCATTTAACAGTGCTGACGTGCACATCACATATTACACATACCTTAATGCAGCTCGGTGGTACCACGAGACTGCTGTACTTCTTCCTTACCTTCGTTCTAATATTTTCTACCCCTTTTTTCCTTTCTTAGTTTTGAACCCTATTTATATACATTGCTGGTTGCAGGTCATGGGACACGACCCCATACTCAAAGATTAGTATTGTTTAATTTATTCCTATCGGCTATTAGTCGATTATGAATTATATCGTTTACTTAATATTATTAAATATTTATTGATTGGTGTTATATTAGTTAATTTAGGTATTATTAATTATATGACATTGATTAATTATATATATTGATTAATATCATATTAGGTAATATTATTTTATGGATCAATATTAGTATTATATTGATTGATTAATATTATTAAATTAATGATCTATATTAATTAACAATATTGATTCGATGATATTAATATTAATAATATAATATCTATAATTTATATATGTATATTTTAATTAGTGATCTAGATTAATAATATTGACTAACCAATATATTATTAATATTAATTATTGTTACTCCTAACACAATTAAATAGTTGATTATTGATTAACAATCATATCTATCATTTTAATTATATATTATATCACAACAATATATCATAGTTTGTATTAATAATAGATTTATCATCAGTCTATTTATTTGAATTATTATTGTTATTATTATTAATATTAATAATTATTAATATTAATAATTATTAATATTAATAATATTAATATTATATATAACAATTATTGGTATGAATTGATTCTGTAAGGACTCAATAATATTTAAATCGAGTTTACTCATTTACATTGTCAATTAGGGCTCATGACAGTCCGCCCCTCTCAAATTTGCTTGTCCTCAAGCAACGATATAATTGTTAATCAACTATTTAACTATTTATTTATTTATACAATTTCTTATTACAAAACAGGGAATATCACAATACTTATCAATGTGTAGTTCCATACAGCAATGTGCAGTTCTCCCTATCCTCAAAGCCATTAAAAATTGTTTAATTAATAGAAGCTAGATGAAAAAATGCTATGGATGATAGGACAACAAATGCAGGAGTCATATTTAGATGTCTACAATACTAATCATGCTGTAATGAAATAACTTGCATAAAAGTGGAATATATTATGAAATATTCTGCAAATACTTGATAATAATTGAGAACAGCAAGCTACTTCAAGGAGGCAAACCTCTAAATATCTCCAGTGAGAACATAATTCACCGTCCAATGATTATAAACTTTAATTTAGCTCCTATATATACCTTGGCTGCCACCCAACTGGGAGAGGAAGACAATGTATTGATCATGTATGGGCAGACAGATGGTGCTAGTCACTGCTAGACAACTTAGACACTAAAATATTACATTTAGGACAATCTAAATATTTAATAAGAATATAGTAATGGTCATATAACTTAATTAAAAGTTAAGGTAGCTACAATCCAATTATTGACAACCCTATGCACGCACTAGTTAACCACATGTCAACTACTCATTACCCAATGCACCCTCTCAAATTGCACATAATCTGCAAGATGTTATTAGATACTTCCTTAGAAGTCCTTGGACTTGGACAACTATTCTGCTGTTACTAGTATTGGTTCGGATCTTGTTGGATAACTCCGTTTCCTTTTCCATTATTTTTGGTTCTCAAGTGTCATAATAAAGACATACTTGAAAAGCAATGGTGATCTAGGTATGACTCATAACAAAACGAGGGTAAGGTATTGAACATGCAGCAAAAAAAACATAAAAACCACCACTAAATTGCTGCTAGTCCTACATCATCTTGTACTACTAAACCAATTGCCAATCTAGATGAAGATCAATATTGTGATTCATTTGTGTGGGTTTGAATCATCAATTATCAATAGTATTTTGAAATAGTTTGTTTATTTTATCCCTATACAATTGCGATTGCCCATTTAAGAATTATTTTATAGTTAGTTTATTTATTTAAGAGTTATTTTTATTTATTTTCTAATTAGTTTTTTTTTCAAATATATGTTGTATGTGTTTTAGTTTTTATTTTGTATGTTAGTTCTTTAATGTTTTTGTTACACATTTATGCCATTGAATACTACTCCTTGCTACCGTTGTAGTTATTCCTTGACATGATTAACTATATAAAACATTTTGTAATGTCCCTTCTTGGGAGGATCTTGGATGTTGCCCTAAAATCAAAATTGTAATCAAAATAAGGAAAGTATTTAATTATCAACATAAATCCGAGTTTAGATACTACAACCATGTTAGATAATATTTTGAAATATAATTCATAAGACCAATTATTTTTGTTTAGCATTAGGGATCTTAATGATCAATTATAAACACATACATAATATTAATTATCCTGTCCTATTTAGATAAATTATGCAATAACCATCCATGGCTCCATTCCCATAATTAATCATATCTAGGGTTTGGAGATGAAATTCACAAAGGGTGCCTGGTTACTATTCAACTCAATTAAGCCCAAGAGCACACAACACCTGACCAAGACAACTTGCCCCTTAGCCCACAAGTGGAGGAACATCTCGTGATGATTCAATCCCTTGGGGTGGGCTACTTAATTTGAGAGAACCTAGGCTATAGAGAAAGATTGTTCAACCTGATTAAGCCCAAGAGCACGCAACACCTAACCAAGACAACTCGCCCCTTGGCCCATAAGTGGAGGAGCATCTCGTAATGATTCAATCCTTGGGTGGGGTACTTAGTCCGGGAAACCCATGTCTTCCACCTCTCCCTAACATATTTCCTTCCATTCCTTTATATGATTGTTTATTTCATAGGATTGGAGAGGATAACACAAACGGTGCTTGAGGCCATCCACAACTAAGCCCAAGGGCGTAGAGCATCCAACCAAGACAACTTGATCCCTTGACCCATAAGTGGCAGGAACATCCAACCAAGACAATTCTATCCAACTTGGAGTTAGCTACTTAGAGGGGACCCTATATCAGTTCTACCAAATGCATCTCCTTCCTCACTCACATATGATTGTTTCCTTGGGAGAATAGATAGATAAAGAAATTAAGGATCTAAATTGATTAGCATTTCACATCATTAATTGTATCAAACACATGAAAAATTATAAGTTAGACAATATCTTCACCATGTATATACCAAGCATATATCTCATGCATACCACAATCGAACAAGAATGCTATTGCCTACAGTAAACAGAAATTTATGATCTGGTCAATTTTCTCTTTATGAGCACTAATTGCTAATTAAACTCCTTTTCTTGATTGATGATTCAATCGTTGTTGAATGATTGATATTTGTATGGATGATTGTTTGATTGAATAAACTCTCTTAATTTGATGATTCGAGGTATTGGTGAGTTTGATTAAGTAATTGAAAAGTGGCTTTTGATTAAGCAGTTGAAAAGTGGCAATACAATGAATGCTAGTTTGATATATTGGTGGATGATGATTGAATGAATGTTGATTTGATAGAGTGATGCTTGATTGCTGAATTGTATGTTTTCTTGATCCCAAGATGAAGTGATGATTGATGTGGATTTGATGATTGTTTACTTGATCTTGCTGATTGATTGTTTGCTTGATTTCTTGAGGGATTAATGATTGATGGATGAAGGATTTGTTTGGATCAATTCATGAGCAGTGATTGACAAGTTCCCCTTCCATGTTTGAAATGAAATCTCCTTCAAACTTTATTGGTGAAATGGTTGCCACCTTTATAAGAATTGAGTCACCTCTTTTCATTGTTGCTTTTCAGAATAATATATCATTCCCCAAATTGATCTCCCTTGGATGTCCTCGAATGAAACCTTCTCCCATTTATATCTTCCAATGTGAGGGAGAGTCACACCTCTTCATCATGTCCACCCTTTGCAATCGTCACAACCTTTTATAATTGCCACTCTTTAAAAGAGTCACAACCCTTCATCATTGCTGCCCTTTGAGAGAGTCACAACCCTTCATTTCCACCTTATGAAATAGTCACAACATTCCATAATTACCACTCTTTGGAAGAGTCACAACCCTTAATAACTTTTTCCTTTTGAAGGAGTCTCTTATTTTCTTCTCATTCCTTTTTTCCCTTCCATTAATTCTTTCTTGATTCACACCTTCCCTTTTCTCACCTTCCCTTTTCTCGTCCTTCCTCTATCTCCCTTTAAATAAGTTCCCTTCTCCCTTTTATATCTCATGTATGAGGGAGTCATAATTTTTCATTTCATGCCTTTGGACCATTCATTAAACTTAACTAAGTTTTAATTATGTTATATTTCAATTTTATTCTTTTATTTTTTTAATTTAAATTTTGTTTTTTATTCTTTTATATTTTAATTTTTTTATTAAATCCTATTTCAAAAAAGGGACATTACAATTGTGCAATTAATATTTGGTGAAAAATGTCACCAATTTTTCTTACTATTTTTTTGAAAACCATGAAAATTAATCATACATGTATTTGTTAAAACCTAGAAACAGTTTATGTATTTTTCTAAATTTTCTCTACTCATTTGCCTATTTTTTCTTGTTATCTAGATCACTGTAATTCATAGGACAAGCCCAGAAGATGGAATCAACAGTGGAGGAAGAAATAGTCCGAGGAATATGGTCAACAATTTTCACTTTAGGATTAAAGAGAATCTAGTGCAATATTTTCCTCCGGGAAAGCAGTTTTGATAACTTCATCTCAAGCTCAGTGTTGGATAAATTACTACTGAAACCATTTGCATTGTCTTAAATTTTGATTTATCTAAAGTTTCTTTCAATTTTAGAAATTATTGATTAGCGCCATGGGAATTAATCCTTTTTTGTCCAATTTGATTATATCTCTCATTTCTCACCATCCTCTTGAGCATATAAAAATGATTTGGACTAGTTAGGATGGTAGTGTGGCCTTTTATGAGTTGGTACTGTTCTAAATTATTGATTTCCAAATTGATTGATTAGTTAAGAAAAACCATAAATAGCAAGATTCAAACTGTTGCAGGACTCGGTTGCTAACACATTATTTTCCTTCACCGCATAAGACTTGTAGAATATATTGTAAATTGCAATCTTTCATGTAGTGATAAATGCATTTTTAGCAAATTTGATAAGGCCGCAATGGCACAAGCAAAGAAATACTCATTTCTTGCATCAATTATTGACCTCTCAAAGGGTAGAAGTAAATCACAAAATGTTCTCTTGTTGAAGTTGTGACTTGTTTGATCTTTTTTAAAGTTAGATTACTTGCATTTTTTGATGCATATATTCTTTATGCAGCTATGAAGAAAATGCTTTCATAAATATTAATCAATGTTTGAAAGTTGGGATCGATAATATATATTGTGATATTCAGGGTTGACCTCTCAAAGGGTAGAAGCAAATCACAGTAAGTTCGCTTGTTGAAGTTGTGACTCATCTTTTTTAAAGTAAATGTGTTATTCACGTTGTTAGATTACTTGCACACTCAGATGCACATATTTTTTGCTGGCAATGACTCAGTTGATTAGTGGAATAAAAATAAATGCTTTCATAAATATTAAGACGATGATAGAACCGTAGATTAGAGTTGGCATTGATAATATCTGTTGTGATAAATGTTATAGTTAATCAAAAGGTAGTTTGGCTCTCTATTTGATGAAGAAAGGACTGTCATGAGTGTCACAAATTGATCCACTTTTATATTAGAGAATTTGAATATGTTGATAATGACTTGGGAACAATAATTTTTCGTGTCAACTATTTGGTTCAAGGCTATACTTGTGGATATGTTTTCCACGCTTGTTGAAGTGAATTCTATACTTGTGAAGGTGAACTTGATGTATGGTGAACATCTTGTGAAAATGATTTGTTGTAAATCTATTGATTGAGAAAAAATTGCCTCAGTCTGATAAAGCTGTTTAAGAAATGATGTCAAGTGACACTAGTTGAGAGCTTGTTGGACAAGGATCCGTGCTCCTTTCTTCAAGCCTCTAGGTGGGTAGATTCAATGATGATTAACAAAGATTGAAGACAACATGTAGTCATGTAGTATGCTCCTAGTTTGTTGATGCAAGGTTGATATAATCCTTTTTTTATTGTTGCATTTTGATTTATAAATGTGCTCAATATGCTTAATAGATCATAGATCAATCCTAAAGGAGTCTACGTAGACTACTAAAATATGGTTTTCCCTCATTAATTTTGCTAAGAAGTTTGGTTCACTAGCCCGGGCCCCTTGTCTTGGTTTGGTTTGAACCAAGTTATGGTTTGGGGTCGGTCTAGTTGGGGGTCCAAACAAGGTCTGTGCCCACAACGGCTAGTTCGATTAGGCCAAACCAGGTTTCAACCAGGACGGGACCTGGGTGAATTCCATCGAACCAATTGTGGACCCAATCGGAAAAGTGTTGGCAAACATTTTTTTTGTTGCAATTTAATAAAAGTTTCACATCCAAAACCCTAAAAAATGGTTTTAATATGACTTATGTTGGGTATTATGTCTCATTTGGTGTGCAAATAGATTTTCTCTTGAGGTTGAGCAAATAGGTGGTTGAGCAAGAGGGAGTTGGAAGATTGATTTGTGAAGCTTGATCAAGTGTCTGTGCTTCAATCCTACTCCTTTGCAAGCTTTGATTAGGTGAAAGAGGTAAATTTGTTTTCATGTTATTTTGTTTTTGTTTAAGTTTTTTTATTTTTTTCCATTTCTCTTTAATTGTGCATAAGATCTACCTATTTCTTTTTCGATTCTCTAATTTTTATTTTGAACATGTATAAAATTTCTTGCCATAGGAACTACAATGGCATCTACCTCTTCCTCCATAGGCAATAATGAACAACAAAGAATAGATCCAAATTTTGATTCTCCTTTGTGGTGGTTTATGTTGGAAATGCTAGGGTTGTGATATAGAAAAGAATAGCTCATATCAGGTGGCAGACCATTTGTACGGATTCGTTGGAAGAGTAGTCAAGAAATGCCCTGGAAAAAAAATGCTCCTATACCAAATGAAACAGTATTAAAATATATCATGGAGCATGAAGAAGCAAAAGAGAGAGAGAAGCACGTAAACAAAATATGACCACTAAAAAAAATCAAAGGGCATGCAACCCCCATCTTCAAATATTGTAATAGAAGACCACTCCTTTTATATTACAACAATTGAGCTTGAAATTGAAACTCAAGCACCCATTCCATGCAAAAGAAAGGGACCTTTGGAAACTTCATTTCAAAATGAGAGTAGGGACATTGCTGACCAAGATATAGCAAGATGCATATATGCAAATGGGTTGTCTTTTAGTGTTGTTTTCTCTTCATACCGGAAAAAGGTGTTGAAAAGTGTCAATGAAGCTCCAAGAGTGTATAAGGGCCCTAGTTATGAGAAGATCCACAACTTGTTGTGTTCTCTAGTTATGAAGCTCCAAGAGTGTATAAGGGCCCTAGTTGTTTGCTCTTCATACCGGAAAAAGGTGTTGAAAAGTGTCAATGAAGCTCCAAGAGTGTATAAGGGCCCTAGTTATGAGAAGATGCACAACTTGTTGGAAAGAGAGGTCAAGGGGGTTGAGGATGCATTGAGGCCCATAAGGGATTCATAGATTGAGACAGCGGTATCCATTGTTTTAGATGGATGAAAAGATTTAAGAAATCGTCCATCAATCAATGTCATAGCAGTGTTCCCTAAAAGGGCAATGTTTTTGAAATTGGTAGATTGTGAGGGTCAACTAAAAAAAGGGCAATTTATTACTGATTTCTTTTATCTTCCATTGAGACAGTGGGACCTAGAAACATTGTCCAAATTGTAATGGACAATGCCAAGAATTGTAAAGTTGCTGGTTTGTTGGTTGAAGAGCGATCAACATATCTTTTGGACACTTTGTGCGATCCACTCGCTCAATCTTATGCTACAAAAGATTGAGAATAAAATTGAGTGGATCAAAAAGGTGTATGCAAAGGCTGAGGACATCTAGATGTTCATCACAAACCACCACGTCTCAAAGAATTTTCAGATTATTCTCAAATTTGGAGCTATTAAAGGTAAGTGAACTTGAAGTAAAAATTTAATTGAAAAATTAAAATAGTATTTTACGTTTTCTGATTTTTATAATTTGATTGGGTAATATGTATTTGTTCTTAAAGTTTGTCTCTATGTAATTGTATTTCTTTTCTCTAATTTATATTACAAGTTGCTGAGACCTATTTTCTATCCAACTTAATCGTCTTGAGACTACTTGTGAAAGTGAAAGTTACTTTGCAATATGGTGATCAACGATAATTGGTCTATATGGAGGCAAAGTAGCACTGAGAGGGCAACAAAAATTAAGCAAAGGATATTGGATGAGTCATGGTGGGAACGTGTGGAGTATCTACTTTGCTTCATCAAGACCATTACGAGCTTGCTTCACTACACTAACATGGATAAGCCTTGCATTGGAAAGGTGTATTATGACATTGACTCAATGCTTGAGAAGATAAAGAAAATCATAAATGACAAAGAGCAAGACCCTGAGGAGACCTCCAAACAATTGCAAGGAATTGTTGTAGAAAGATGGAACAAGATGACTACTCCTCTACATCTTTGACACCAAAATGTTATAGAAAACAATATCTTGATATGTTGGTAAAGCTTCCACCATATAGAGATTTAGAAGTGTTTGATGGGTGCAAGGTAGTGTTCGTTAGACTCTTTCCTGTTGATGATATGCAAGATTTGATTACGAATGAGTTCATAAAGTTTGTGAATGCAAGAGATCTAAGTACTAACACTCTTCGCCATTAGTCTAAGAATGATGCTCATAGTTGGTCGTACCTTCATGGCCAACAATTTCAATTTATTGCAGCCCCGAGCAATCAAAATTATATCACAAGTAAATTTTATTCAATATTTTTAATTTACTTTGTCTTCATAAGTTGCTAGTAATTTTATAACTTTAATGATTTTATTTTAATTGTTTACTTTTGTCTTGTCTTTATAGTTTGCTAGTTTATTTGCATCAAAAAGAAATTAGAGCACATATTTTTTCATCTACTCAGCAAAGCGCAATAGGTTGTAATCAAGAGATTAGAGAACATAGTATATGTGCCTTCCAACTTGCAACTCCTTTCACACAAGCAAAATGAATACAAAGGGGAGTCTCCTTTGAAATGACTTCTATGTGGTGTATCTACCCCTTTCCCTAGCACATACATTTAGGCCATGATTGTTTACAAGAAAACAATTTTCTTTGAGGTTCATTCTTAGACTCTTCCACTTTGCTTGGTTTAGAAGGTGGCACCTTTGGTGGAGAGAAACTCTTCTGAAAGGAATTCTTATGTTACTCTATTGGTGGAGTGTTGGAGTAAAATTTGCCCTTGCCCACCAATTTCTCCAAGTTCAAAACTCTCTTGATAGTATCCTGCAAAGATACTGGATCAAAAGCCGTAACCAAATGCTTGAGTGGTTCAGGTAGTCCCTGTACCAATAAAACAATGAGCTTCTACTGTACTACATCCAAAGCCATGGTTGGTATTCACTGATATTTCACAACATAATCATCCACTATACCCTACTGTTTTAATTATAGTAACTCCTTCAAATAGATCCCAAGGTCTTTCCTGTCAAACCTATCTGAGTCTGTGCAAAATCAACATGGGTAACCAATACGCTTGTACCCTTCTGAAATCAATCCTTCATGTCGCCATTCATGGGGTATAGCTTCCAAATAAAAGATATCAAATTTGATGGCTGCTTCTTCCAACACGGTGCTAAGTGAAAGATCAGTATCTCACTTTTGGACCCAAGCATATGTAGTAGGAGCACGAGTCAATTTACTCAACCTCTGCTACAAATCTCCATGGGGCTGTTGTGTAGGTCTTCTATCTATTCTTGGCTCGTTACTTGATCCGAAAATGCAATAGTTTGCAAATGATATCTGATTTCTGATATCTAGATCAAGACCCATGTGCTCATTCATGCAAGCATTGATGTCACATGTTGCTAGATTTTGCTCTTCTTCAAGTGGGGCCTCTACTCTAGGTTAACAAGTAGGTTACAATGGCCTAGCTTCCGGTCCAACTGTAACTTTGTTAGTACCTGTGTGCTTGGATTAGCCCTTTTGATTTGAATTGCTCCCTTCACCTATGACATTATGCATTGGCTTGGTATAATTCAAAGTGGAATTCATAATTTGCAGTTGTTGCACCATCGAGCTTAACAACTAGTTTTTTTGCTCCCGCTCGTGGGCAAAAGCATCAAATTTATCCTCATTTGCCGTGTCTCTTACCTAGACCTCCTATTCCAACACTTGCTTATTGTTGTGCTACTTCCAATTTTCTTCTTTCTTTCTTTGAAGCTGTCAGATCTTTTTGACTTAGCTACACTCATTGAATGAATCTACAAGCGGGCAGGACTATGCACCATGTTTTGATGTCCCTCTTATTGCTTCTGAAACTTTTTGATTTTTTACTCTTTTTTTCTGATTTTAGAAAATAAAATGAAAATGTACATGTGATTTGAACTAGGAAATTAATGCTAGTTAAAATTATGACTGCCTGGAAATTACTTTAAAGACCCTCACAAAGCTGGAAATGCTTATTAATTGCATAACACAATAAGTTACATATGTGAATCATACAGGTCCAAATACATCAAAACATAGTGCTATTTTATGACTGATTGTCCTAGCAGTATAGCATTTTTGGAACCAATGCTATGGATGATATACTTGATTAGAATGTTACCATATAAGAGTTTAAACACGGTTCAGCATTGAAATAGTGATTACACTCACAAGCCCTATTTGGATAGTTTATCCAACTAACAAGAAACCTTTTCTGACCTCTAAGGATTTGAATGTTGGTTCTGTTTGAAAGGCTATACATTCACTGAGGGTACTGAGTGATGAATGGTTACTGGTAAAACAGCAAGCCCCCCACATCTGGGAAAAAATACACCTCCAAAAGTAACCAAAAAGAGTACAGTCACTCCACAATAATTGCCACAGATGATCTGTGGTTGTTCCATGACCAAAGCTCCAGGAAATAGGGTAGTATTCAGTACTATAATGCAGAAATGGTGGGCAAATCAGCAACCTAGGGTTTATGATAATATACATCCTCTGAATGGCACTTTAAATCTGGTACAAGGTGACGAGCCATAACAATGTTAAACATTGCCAGTTGATGGATACAATGACTTTCCAGTTGATGGATATATTTGAATGCAAATGAGAACCTGCCGCTCTTAAATGGTTTCAAATTCTAATGATCTTTATCTTGTCAAATTACATGCAAAACTTTATCTTGAATCTTAAAATAGAACAAACTTTGATTCGACTCAACATACAAACCCTACATGTCTTCGCAAATGCTAAAAATTGAGGGTTTTCATATTCACCTTGGGAATGAAAGCCAACCGAGTTTTCATCCCCTTGAAACAAAATTAACAGCCAACTAGTTTTTGTCTTGAATTGCCCGCTTGAACTTAAAAAGAAAATTGCCAAAAATAAAATTCCTTGATCAAAATGAAGTTGGGCACCTCTTAAATATCTTTTGCTGTTTGGCCCCACGAGTCCTATTTTCCAGCCAATATTTATTTATTTATTTTTATTTTAGCCTGTGTCAGAAAACGCTTTTTAATTTTTTTATTGATATATATTAACTTGGGAAAAAGGATAGAGAAGGTGGTGCCGTCAGCTTCAATGTTGATTTTCCCATAGATATTGTTAGTTTGCTTCTGACATTGTTAGAAGCTTCACGTATGTTTGTAGAATACTCTGCATCAAAATGGGAATTTCGTATTCAATTGACTGTAAATTTTCTGTTCTTGCCCATCTCCAGCAATATCTAATCTGGGTGGTTGGTCCTTTCACAAGCTCCACACACAACACGGTTTCTAGTAGAGTTAAGTGTCCCTGATTGCTACGTTGACTAAGAAGCTGTAATATATTCCTCAATCATATTACCTATTCTGTAAAGTGAGGATTCTGCTAATATCCCTCGGAGGAGGGGCATTCATCTTACCCATACTGGGACTGTGCTGAGAGATCATTTGTACGTTTGAAGGCTACGATTTCATAATAAACTTGACTTAATTCATGAAATACTACCCTCCTCGGAAGACCTTTTCTTTATCATTACTGGTCGAGAAGATTCCCATGAAATACTCTATTATATCATCAGAATATCAATAAGGTCTGATGGCATCCTGTTTTCCTAAATTCAAATTCGTTGATTGATAGGTCTATGGCATGCTCTCATGAACTGCAAATTAGTGCTTTCTTCCTCCACAACCCCAACCTATTCTCCATCTCATCTATTGAGAAGTGCAGGCTGAGGAAAGCTTCCAGTCTCATATACTAAGCAATTTCTGTGCTGTAAAGTTTGGTGTCATTATGGTCTTCTGGTCATGCTGTGACTTTTTATAAGTTTTTTCATATGGCAAGCAATTTTGTGCTGTTTAGTGTCATGGTCTTGTGGTCATGTTGGGACTTTTTATGAGTTATTACCATTGTCAGCAGATGGGGCACTTGGACACTGGTCCCAGTATCAGTGTGGCTAGTTTTCAAAAATAGGAAATGGGAGTACTTGGAGATGCCATCTATTTAATTTAATTTAATAATTTCCATAAAATTTCATGGGATTGAACTTTAAAAACAAGAATATTAAATCAGTCATAAAAGAATTGTAAATAGTAAAGACAATTTTTCTTTAGACCATTACAATAACAGAAAGTCAGTCATACAGCTGTTTAAGCCCCTTTCAAAAAGTCTACTCTGTCAGTAGATCCAATCACTGTAACTTTGCATGAATTTTTGTAGTGGCATGAAACATTATCCAGACTTATTTTATTTATTTGCCCTAAGTTCTGTCAGGAGGCATCAATTTCTGGTTGGGAGACTTCAGACACTGGGAGACAGCAACTAAAAGAACCTTGAGTGTCAGGAAGTTTCTGGAGACGTCTCTAGTATCTATGAAAGAACCTTGAGTGTCAGGAAGTTTCTGGAGACATCTCTAGTGTCTATGATACTGGCAACATGTCTCCAGAGAACCATGGTTTTAACCTGGAGTCCTGAGAAATCTTTGGAGACTGCAGATTTGAAGTTTGCATAGTGTGCATTTGTGGTGGTGGTCACGGTCTTCTCTTGGGACGGTTGAACAAAGCTGGTCTCTATGGTGTATTTGAGACATAATTGACTTCTAGTGCAAAGTGAAGGGGTGAGAGCATGTAAGGATCCCAGTCAAACAGTTTATAATATCTTCTCAAATAACAAAAGCAATGCCCTACTCCGAAAATGCTGTTTAGATCCGCAAAACTTTTTGTAGATAATAAATAACCAATGAATCTAAAATTGGCACTTTTACTGTTTCTTGATTTAATTGTGGAAATCTGATAGCATGAATCTAAAGCTGTTTAGCATACAGTTTAAACTTTAAACAAAGAATCTAGTATGTTTTACTCTGGAGCCTTTTTCTTTTACACGAACAATGAAATTTTATAAATTTACTAAGAATTGGCAAACAGTATATAGCATATAATCTGCTACGAATGATTGAAATCTAATATTTGAAACTGCTCTAAAAAACATTCACATTAAATCTATCATATACAAAGTGATGGTAACATATTCTGAATTATAATCAACATTTCGACAAAAATGATATTTATTTCCATTCTCATTAATCATACTCGCTCCTTGAAAATTTGTCTTCTGGATAATATACTGCCACGACAATATTGCCACCAAACTTCCTTCCATTCAGGGAAGCCTTTGCTTTAGCAGAAGCATCGGTATTCGAGTATTCCACATAGACCTTCCCTACACCCGGAGTTAATTGACCACTTGGTTCAGGCCGCGGAATTACAAGATTAACTACTGATCCATGTTTTCCGCATTCTTCTCTCATATCTTCCATTATTTCCTCATATTCAATGTCATCCCTCAGCTCATCTGGCGACACAACCTGTGTCAAGCAAACAACTTTTGTGGGTACTTCAGGAGGTTCGAAAGCCCCAACTTGAAGTATAGCCTTCTGTAAAGCTATTTGTTGTTGAACCTGTGTGAAGAAATTTTCCTGTTCTGATTTTGGTTGCCCGCTGCCGACTGTAGCACGACGAACGGTCAAAGTTTTATCCCCCATTTTAAGCCCATTTAGGGCGGAGCATGCAATATCTGTAATGGCTGGATCCTGATAGACACAAAACGCGTAACCTTTTGAATTACCAGAGTCTTTATCTTTGACAAGATCAAATCCTCGAAGTGGCCCAAAAGATTCCAACAGTTCCCTTATCTGCGGTTCTGTGAAGTAATATGGCAAGCCACCAACAAAAATGCGATCAGGACCTTCAGCTCCCCCAACAGTACCTGGCGTCAAACCAACAGCAGCTAGGTTAAGGAGGTGGCTGGGTTGGCTTGGACCCAGCGCTAATGCCAAAGAGGGATTGTAATCGCTTGGCCTCCTGACGCGCAGGGTAACATTCTCAAACATGATGCCATCCAGGGCCATAGCATTGCTGGCTTCTTCAACTGTGCGCATCTCCACAAAAGCAAACTTCTTTTCGTGGTTAATATACACATTTACCACAGCATCACCTGGCCCTGCAGTATTTCCTCCTACGGCAGCCATAACCCAGCTGAAAAACGCAGCAATCGTCTGTTCATTAGCAGTTGGAGGAAGCCCACCTACGTATACGCGTCTTGCATGCCGTGTGGCCTGCTGTGTAATTGCTTGTACATTCATTAAAGGGAGAGCTCCAAACTGGGTGTTTCCAGACGGAAACATGTTAGGAAACATCCCCGGAACAGGCTGTGAAATTCCTGTAGCTTGGCCTGGCAAAGCCGCCCCAGTCATCATGGCTGCGGCACCAGGGGGTGCGATGTCAAAACCACTCGTTCTTTTGCTTTTGGAGCGTGATCGTGAGCGGGAAAGTGACCTGGATCGATGTCTTGACTTACCCCTAGACCGAGAACGTGATCTATGTCTGTGCCTCCGTTCTCTATCACGGTCATGGTCGCGATGCCTTTCATAATCATGACTTCTATGACGCTCACGATCTTCCGTTCGCCCTCTACCTCTGTCTTCCCTCTCACCATGCTCCCTATGTCGATCGCTGTCTCTATCTCTATTCCTCTCCCGATCTTTCTCTTTGCTTTTCGCCCTCTCTCTTTCTGAATCGCGCGAGAAATGCTGGCGCCGACTGTTTTCCTCTTCGAAAACATCGTAAGGCGAGTCTTGTTTGGGATAATCACTGTAATTCTCACCATTTTTGGCATTCCTCTCGTCGAACTCAGACATTTCTTCTTTCTATTTCTCTTCGCCGCTTCACTTCTCACTGTAAAACGGCGATGGTGCAGAAAAGAGACCAATTGATATCAATATATATATATATATATGTAATGCGTGCGTACCTGTGAAGTCGGCCTGGGGTAAAACCCTAGATCTGAGAAATCGGCTTTGATAAAACCCTAGGTCTGCGAAGTCCGCATTGATAAAAACCCTAGGCCTCGAGGATAAAAATAAAATACGCATACGGTTTAGCGGTGGTTCCTACGGGCAGGAAGGTGGTCTCTTAAGCCATGCAGAGTGGGCTAAACTACCTGCATTACTCCTTTTTCAATGGGAAAAGTGCTGGCCAAGCCAGTTTAAAATTACTATAGTCTGCCAAATTCAAATAAACAAGCATAGAGGAAGGGGGTCAAATTACTAGATAATGAAAAAATATATACAATATAAAAAAAATTATGAAAATATTTTGCATTTATTAATAGACATTTTATTTTGTTTAGTTAAAATTTTATTTCTTAATTAGAGGACTTGTACAATTTTATTGGTCTTTGTATGAACATTTATTAGTAAGTATTGTTCAAAACACTAATTAGAAGAATATGTATGAGACTTGTATGAACATTTATTAGTAAGTATTGTTCAAAACACTAATTAGAAGAGTATGTGTGAGATTAGTTGTGCAAATTTCTTAGGTAGTTGTAGTGCACAATTATTAGTGCATGTAATGAACGCAACATATTTCTTTTTACCCAACCCACACCGAGGAACCATATACCCAGTATTAAAGCATCTACGACATCTGAAGGGAATCTCTTCATAATCCAGGGTCTGCGTCCAGCTTCTTTTGGAGGAGTTGATCACTATCTCCGCATGAAGACCCTTAGAAGGATCAATATCAACAAGAATGCAAGCATAAGTAGAGTGGAACATATCAAAAGAGGCACTATCTACTAGCAAAAATTCCCCAAGAGCATTACCAATCTCCTCATAAAGAGAATCGATCCAAAGATACACAGGTAAGTAAGGAAGACGAACCCATATGGGGAACCGAGTGAAAGAATCTGAGATGGGGTTAAAATCGATATGCCAAGGTTTAACCATGAGCATAAAACGATCCTCCCAGCTGAATAAATGATCCCACAACATCTTATTCATGTCCAAGGAATATTCAAACTTCGCAATAAAATACCCCTTAGCCAAGGGAAAGATATGCACCGTATCCTCAAGTACAGGCTCCCAGTGATGAGAGATCTAGTCATGAAGCTTTGGCAA
The DNA here is from genome assembly GCA_027943335.1 of Chamaecyparis obtusa. Taxonomy (NCBI): domain Eukaryota; kingdom Viridiplantae; phylum Streptophyta; class Pinopsida; order Cupressales; family Cupressaceae; genus Chamaecyparis; species Chamaecyparis obtusa. The sequence goes on from BSBK01009756.1 coordinate 169,736, forward strand.
ACTGGGCCAAAAACCCATAAACCTGCAAATCAAGGCATGGGAAGAAAAAATGAAGATGTTGTGAGCTAAATCCTCCTCAACATCTAGATCCACCACAATAGATAAAGGAGAAGAGACAGGGACATGCCCACGATCTACCCCCATATTCAACAATGCAACATCCCTAGAAGCAGCAGAGGGCTCAACAAAGACCACCCGAGGGCCCTTCACCCCACCCTCATGCACATGAGAAACAACAAGAGAAACTTTAGAATCTCTTGCATCCAACGAGACCTGCAATTTCCCCACCGACGACAGACCTCCAACAGAAGACAAAACCCTAGCCAAAGCAACCGACGATGCCCCAGCAGACGGTGATGCTCCAACAACCGAAAAAACCCTAAAATCTCCAGCAACCGACGACGCACCAGCAACCAAGGAAGCACCAGCAACCGACGGTCTCCCAGCAGACAACTCCATTGTTAAAAAACAATCTTTGACCCTTGGTTGTAAGCACTATAGGCAAGAAGCCCCACTATTTCACCAAGAGTCAAAGTCAAACAACTCTCAATTCAGAACCACGGTAAAGAGCGATCTTGTGGGGACTTGAACCTTGGTTGTAGGCCCTACAGGCAAGAAGCCCCACCATTTCACCAAAGGGACAAGCCCTTAAATTATTTTGTTAAGTTCTCATGAATATTTTTTATTTTTTATTAATATAAAATTATATTAAAAATTATAGTATATTAATTTATACAAAATATTATAATTTAAATAAAACCTACTATATTATAGTATATATTTATTTTTATTCATATTTTTAAAGTTTTTAATTTAAATTTTATAATTTAACAAATTTTTAGGTAAAAAAGATGCGATTTATTACTTATAATTATTATTTTTTCTTTATAAAATATTACAATTTAAATCAAAATATATTAAATTCTTTGACTGCAGTTTCGCTAAAGAGGTTTGGCTCATGTTTGATATCTCTATTCCTACCAAGTATAATATTTTTGAAATCATTACTAGTCATATTGATGGGATTAAAAAGGACACTAATCTTTTTTGGAACATTCTTTCTTCTAACATCTTATGGCAGATCTGGAAGTGCAGGAACGAGGAGAGATTTCAAAACACTCCCAGGGTTCTTACTGAGTCTTTTCGAAGTCTCACACATTTTAAAAAAATTTCGCAGGTTCATATCACGATGAAGGTTGATAAAGACAAATTCAAAAGGTTGCTCAAATTTGGCCATGCCACCTTCTTCGCTCATGAACTCAAGGACGCGCACATGTGGAGAAGGCATATCGACAACATCTATCTTTTCAAACAAACCATCAAGAAACTCAACAAAGAAGTTAGAAGCTCTAGCAAGAACACCACTGGCAACATGATCCTCTTGCTCAACCAAATTTAGAATCAGAAGAATGTCGTTTGGATGGAAGGTAGCTTGGGCTGGATTGCTTGGGTGGACACTCATGAAGATCTGTTGCATTAGTCTTTCTTGTCTCTTCTTTAGACTTTCTTGCTTGTTTATGTCTCTCTGATACTCTCGTGTGGAGGCTTTGCCTCTTGTAATTTTTGATACTCTTTGGTGGTACTTGTATCTTTTGATCCCCTTATATATAATACAAAAAATATATTAAATTAATATTTAATACTAATCTAATAGTTTTATTTTTAAGAATTTATTTAAATTTAGTTCAAATAAGGAGTAAATTATTTTATTAAGAATTTTAAATAAAATATTAAAATGAAATAATTAATATGTATTTTAGACAAATCAATATTCATAATTAAAGAAAATTATAAAATTAATAGTACAAATTAAAATGTTAAACTTTTTAATTATGTGAAACATAATATTTATATTAAAATATTTTAAATGTATGTTAAATATCAATTTTTTATTAAATATAGTGATATAATATATAGTAATTTAATTTCTTGATATTGTTTATAGTAGCTCAATTTAAAAATTAAAATTCTTAATTATTATAATATAATTATATAAATTTATATCAAATATAATTATATTAAAAAATGAAGTTTTTTATATTTGTTTTTTAAAGTTTTCATAAAGAAATTTCTATTATTTTTTAGTCTTCTTCAAAAGCTTATGTGGGCCTCCTTTTAAAACCTTCTTCCTTTTCAAAGGCTCAAACTTAAGTGACTTTCAAGATGAAGTTTTTTATATTTATTTTTTAAAGTTTTAATAAAAAAAAATTCTATTATTTTTTTAGTCTTCTTCAAAAGTTTACATGGGCCTCTTTTACACTTTCTTTAGTTTTTATTTTTATTTTTATACGTTCATTTTAATTTTTAATTTAAGAAGTTTTAATTAAGTTTTATTAAATAGTTCAATTTTTTAATTAAGTTTTTTTAAATTGTAAAAATCAAAATTTTTAATTAATTTTTTATTTACTTTTATAAATTTTAAGTTATTATTATGATTTTATTTTTTAATAAATATTTTTTGTTTTGAAGAGATGATAAAAAATGTGATGGTTCTATTACCAAAGGGGAATGTGAAAACAAACAAACAAGTTGGGTTTTTAAGCAAGATAAAATATGCAATTGAACATGGGAAGAGACTTGAGCAAAAAATTTATGCTATTAATGATGGAGGTCGGGCTCCCCTTCCTCACTTAAAATATGAACATGATTGGAAGATCGTTAAATCCAAAAGAGTTAAAAGGGCATAAAGGAAGGGTTTGGATGAAATGCCTTCCGAAAACAAGATAGGGTTTTCAGGATGTGGGCAATCCTAATAACATATAAAGAGCGCGTCTTCGCTTCTAGGGTGAATGCAATACCATTGGGAAGAAGATCCCCCCATTTTCTCTTGGCTATAGGCTCTTTTGGGAATAATCGATTTCCCCCAGGTCACAATCATTTTCCATTTTTGTAGCATCTTGAGGAAGGTTCCCTAAAACTGGCTCCCAGAAACAAAGTCACAGTTAGAAATCCTCCCCAAGGCAACTCTAAAGAAGGAATCAACTTGGAAACTCCTCACCACATTGCATTTAAAAAAGGTAGAAGGCTTCCTCCAAAGAGAGGGTGTTAGAATCAAGAAACTACTCAATTAACAGGAACCCTCAAATCCCTCAGAGGCAAAAATCTCAACCAACAAATACAGAGGAAACTCAGGGATCTGGACATAAATTTCCTACCCTTGATGTTGAGGAAAATATTACCCTAGAAATTTGCAGTGGCATCATAGAAAACACTCAATGACACTACAAAACATATGGGCTTTTCACTAGGTGGTGTAGTTTGGGGATTCCTGTAGAGAAGGTAGCAAATTGGTTTCATATGACATTCAAAGACAAGGTAGGTATAGCTATCTTATCAGAATATTTGTTTTATGTAGTTTGCAATAGTGTTAAATTGAAAAAAGAGTTTTTAATAGTAAACCTCCATGCTATAAGGGATATAATTTTAAATTTCTTGACTGGCAACCATACTTTAATCCTTGTAATCATAGGGATTTTAAGGTGGATAGATCAGTGTTGCTTCCCAATCTTCCAGTAGAATTGATGAGTAAAGAAACCATAAGAAAAATAGGCAACCAACTAGGTGAATTTGTAGGATATGTCGAGGATGCTTTTTCATACTCCAACTGTGTTATAACAGTAAGAATGGACATTAATATTAGCTCACTAAATATCATAGAATCAATGATTAATGAATCATCGTATATCATCAAATCGATGTTTTTCAGGGGGATAATTAAGGAAATCAAGGGACAATGATGTGATAATGTAAAACCACATTTAAGGATTCCTCCCCAAATGCATGGAATTAATATTAGATTTAATGATCACAAAGGAGGATCTGTTGTTGAAATTGAAAACCCAGCAGAGGGGGGCACTTAAAAATCCAGTCCAACAGGAGGAAGGAGAAATTGTGGAGACTCTCGGAGGAGGGTGACAAGAGAAAAGCATTAATTAACCTACCGAGTAATACAAATTGAGGAACAAAATAAGGTGGGAAGGAAAAGAGGAACTTGCTCTTATTAAAGAGGATATTGAAGGTTATGTTAAAACGACAGAGGGGACACAAATAGTAGAAGCATGTACTGAGGTCAAAAACCTAGATTGCAACAAGGATAGCATAGAATCTGCAGATGAGAAGGATATCAAAGTATAAGTAGTGCAAGATTGTGAAGAGATAGCCAAAAATACAAGGAGAAGAAGGAAAACAATCTTGCAGGAGACACTAGGTGTGGAGAAGAGAAAAGGGATGCTGAAAGAAAGGAATTTACTCATGTGTAATGCCCAAAAAATACAAGGACAAAACACAACAATGTTTTTTTGAAAGAACACTAAACAACTTCCTAGGTTGAACACAAAGCTTACTAGGTACGATACTCGAGACACAATGTCTAACACCAATTGACCCATAAGGGGAATCATGGCATGCGTTGGCATGCCAACATCCCTTATACGTCGATCAACATTTGACAACGAAAGGATCCTATCTAGGTTTGACATAAATTAGTCTATTGTTAAATCTAAGTTCAATTTGAAAATTTAGTCTCAAAAGATTCTAAAATCATTATAATGTTTTCTTTAAAAGGTTAAATGCATGGTTACAAGAGTTGCTTAATAATCTTAATAAGATAATTAGTTATGGCAAGTTAAGTATCACTTAGGCAAATATGTTATTATTATTACCCCTAAGGGTTTCTAAAGTAATAAATTAATTTTCCCTTTAAAACCAATTATAATAGGAGGTGATAAGGTCAATAATTGTTTAATAAATAATTAAGATATTCCACTACTTTTAATATAAATCATAATATATTCCTATTCCTAATTCTCAATTTACAAATTAATACTAATTAATAAAAAGAATAAATTAAAATGATATAATCAACTTTTGCTTCTTATTTAAATTCATTAATGTTCAATATTGATAAATTTTAAAGAAATGTAATTGGTACTAAATCATAATAAAACAATACC